>BJFM01003622.1:33668-63049 GCA_016586285.1 Arothron firmamentum | reverse complement strand
CCCCCCCCCCCCCCCCCCCCCCCCCCCCCCCACACACACACACACACACACACACACACACACTCTAAAGGATGTTTTCTACTAAAACTGATGCAATGTTTTGTATCAGTGTTGCTGTAATTATCAGCTCCTCTCATGGTCGGGTTTCGTCATTGCAACATTCTGCAAGAGCCCAAACTAAGCAAAGCCAACGCAGAAGAGGAGAATCAGTAAATAACCACAACTGAAATGAATAATTTAGGTACTTCATGTGGATTAAAACTTTGGTTTAAGATTCCGTTTTGTTTCAGAACCGAATGAAAATCTGTTCAACGGCAACATTTCCAGTGTTAAACATATCCTGGTTTAGAGCTTGAGAAGTGATAAAACATAAGCAGAGATGATCGCTTTGCTGCCGTTGGCTTTGGTCAGACCGATTGCAACTCTGAGCTCACAGCTTTTCATTGGTCATCAGCGTCACCACGGATAGCCGCAAACTATCGGGCTGCTTGTCTTATAAGATATGCAGAAGGAATAATTTGCCTGTATTGAGTGCCGGCCAGTGCTCGCAAAAAGTATCTTTAATGATTCTCTGCATGCTGGAAGACTTATGAATAAAACACCGTGAGATCAATGAATTATTGACTACTTATCATGGAGTAAGGAAACCCCCTAATGAGAGACTGATATCAATACAGACAAATGCAAAGTATGCAGGCAAAATCCATTCTCTTTATATAGCCGCTAATCAAGAAGATGCTTTCGCAATCTGGAAAATGCAACTTCTACTCATTAGGAGTCCAAACAGAGAACCATCTTTGCTGGCTTTCTTTGCAACAATCCGGAGCAAATGGCAGAAACGGGAAAAAAGTGATGAAGTATTCCCAAAGACTAATCCATGATCGAAGAAAGCTTCGGCAGGAATATCCCTGATAACCGATGATGATCTTAAATATCACTCAAGCACCCACGTATGCAAATTAGTCTTAAAGAGCATCCAGGAGGATTCAAAATATTCACGCTGTCACTGCGCCCAGGTCCGCCGAGCGCTGAAGTGCTTCTGGCACCCTCGTCTCTGACGTGTGGTGAAGCACGTGGCCATTTTCTCTTTTTCGCTGACAGCCCTGTGAAGTGTGCGGAGCCTCCATTTCTCAGCTGGGAAATCAGCCTCACTGAAACCGCCGTCACAAACAATCAGCACTCATTACCCACAGGGCCGGACTACATTCTACCCTATTTATCTGCAGCATCCAACCCCTGAGAGTGCGTCCGGCGTGCCGTACGCTGACTTTGTGAGGTCCAATCTCTCTGTCTGCGACTCTGTGGTTGGGGTGTGTGTTGACGCTCTTGCGTCCATAACCTCGTGTTTGGACCTGTCAAATTCTGAATGGTGCTTTTATCCGCCTGCTGCGTCGCCCCCGGTGTTGAGCACTCAACCAATTACCTCTCCATGCGACCTACACACACACACACACACACACACACACACACACACACACACACACACACACACACACACACACACACACACACACACACACACACACACGCGTATGTGGCATTTCTTCTTTCTGTCTGTGTCTCTTTAAACAACACTCTGATCACAACAGACTTGGTGTCAGGGAGAGGGACCAGTCCAGGAAATGAAGGTAATTGGTGAGGAGAGCTGTGAGCTGGCTGCTCCGTGTGTAAGCAGATTACAGGCTGGTTTGGTCTAGACCCCCTCAGGGCGCCACAACAGGGCTGTCAGTACGTGGCACGTAGAACAAGCGTGTCACTCATGAATTATACATGGAAGAATGCCCAACAATGAAACGGGAAGAGCGGGGAAAACAAGAGGATGAGCCGAGGTAAAAATAGCAGAAAGAAACTGGAGGCAAACTGGGGGTGGGGGGTGGGGTGGTACGGGGGGACGGTGTTCCAGAACAATTAAAAAGAGAACAGGTGTAGCCAACAAGCGGGAAGCCGGGCGGAATTCGCTCGCGGGGCTCAGGTGCTGCCATTTTGCATTGTTTTGTCATGAATGGTCTGACGATGATGACGGGCTGGATCTGCACCCAGTCCAACACGCTGCTTCACCACAGAACTACCAGGGACGTGAACCCTCTTTAAGATCAGGCCTCCTTCCAGGCAGAATAATGTTCAAGAACTTTTCAAAACTTAACACCAACTTCAAAATAGTCCCGTCCGACACAGATCCCTCCTCGGCTGGCGCCCTAATCCCCCTCACACCTTGAATCATAATCCCTGACTCTCGTTGGCAACGACTTTTGTTCGGATAAGACTCTGGCTTTAGGCCACATTAAAGGCACCGACAACCCTGCTAAATTTCAAATGTATCAGACCGGAGTTGAATGTCATTGGGTGTGAATATGGAAGAGGTGGGATTTGAGGCCTCTCGCTCTCAGGCGGTTTGAGGGGCAGCAGCAGCGCTGAACTGCTCGTTAGAAGGACCGAGTTAGGGCTGGAAATAAAGCCAACCAGAACACGTATGATCGGTGGCGATGCAGCAGAGAAAGAAACTGAGGAAGAGCGAGGAGGCCTGCTGATTCTTCCTCAGACCCCTAGATCTACATGGAACACACGGACGCGCCTTGAGACAGTTCTGAGTGTAACAGACGCTGTATAAATAAAGTTGAATTGAATGGAATGGAAGCCGCGTGCACGAAGGATCCAGGCAGCTCCAATCTCCTCTCAGTAGCACAGCAGGAGGTCGCGACTTCACCGCTGACAGCATATCATCACCATGCAACAATCAGCTGGACTAACGTAAGAAGCAAACTTCACCTCATGGAGACTCCGAATGCTAAATGAGCGTAGCCAGCGTAGCTCTCTCCTCGGTGCTTAGCATCAGGACGCGCCAGAATGGAAAACAAAGCCTTGAGGACAGTTTCCATGCACGCCTCAGTCAGACTAATCACACCAGCATTGGTGCAGAGTTCGAGCTTTGTGCAAAAAAATATTCGCACAGCTGAAAAATTGAGCCCAAAGTGTCGTCTGTAATGATTCACAGATTCATTTGAACTTGCTTCCTTTCAGCATTTCAGTGCAGTTTCAGTGTCTTCGAGGGGAACTTTGAGCGACAGCTGATTTTTATTTCCTTCATGTCGTTGTTTCCATCTACAAGCTCCTGCTCGGTGAACATTTTGAGTGCTGGTGACACACGGACGGACGTCCCTCTGAGACCTCTGACCCCACAGGCTGCCGAACTGCACGTGAACCGTCAAACGGCCCGAACCTTTTTACACTTTAACAGTCAGAGAACAGAGATCCTGGATTCACTCCACCTCGTCCTGAGGGCCCTGACCACGGATCAGGCCGAAGACCAGGCTTTGACCTTGAAATGACCTCTGAGTGTTCAAGGTCAGTGAATCTCTTTCTTCTTGAAGTTGACATTTGTGGGATGTTGTGTTGTCTTTAAACTTCCCAAGCTGTGCAGCACAGAACCGGAAACCCTCCCAACGTTGCGGAAACCTCCTTTTTTCTTTTTTATGACAATGAATGATTCAAACCCGAAGGTTCCATTTGTGCAGACTGTGGCCGTTTGCCACACGGTCGAATAAGTCAACAGCAACAATGAGCGAGAATTTGTCCTTTGCATCGCCGTTTCTCAAAATAACTCCCCGAGGCTGAAATCGAGACGATGGGAAAGCGAGAGGAAACCAAAAGCACGCTGACACGGCGAATCGGCACCACTCCCGCTCAGCTGTCTATGAAATAATAAAGATAAAACACCGAGGTCATATTTTATTCAGAGTAAAAGCCTCGTGTTGAGTTCAAAGACTAATAATAAACGCTGTCAATATCTATTCCTGATTCAGTCTCCTCTCTCCAAATTTCCCGCCCCCCCTCGCTGTTCCGTCAATAAATTAAACAAAAGAGAGAAAACTGCATGAAAGAGGAGCTTTAATTGGGAATGCCACATCAACACCGCTAAAATCAAAGTATTTTTACCGCTTCATCAATCGACGCGTTACTGAGGCAGAAATGTAAAAACAAAAAGAATTCAACCCTCATTGATTCAAGCCTGGAAGTTTTCTTTTTTTAGCTGCTTTGGCTGAATAATCAGCTTTTCAGACATGCAAATGTAATTTATAATTAATAGCTGCCACCAGGACGTCCACTATTTCTGCCGAATTAACAAGGCGGACGGTTATCTGACTGGAAAACACCGACAATGAAAAACTGAAGTCCCAGGAGGACCCGCAACCAGGCTGAATGGGTGCGGACCTTCAGGAGGAGAGCTGATTGGCCGGCGGTAGCCGGCCTGCAGCGGCGTCCTGCAGCGTCTTTGGCCGAGGGAGCAAACGGGAGAGTTTACAGCAAAGGTTAGAGCACGGCAGGAGGGCAGCGTCTGCTCACAGGAGCATGAAGTCGATAAGCGAAGCTGGCTGAGATGGGAGAACTTTGAATACACGTTTAAAGGTAACCCAAACCACCGATCTGCTACTGTGAGCCTCACAAAGAGAGAGAGAGAGAGAGAGAGAGAGAGTAACCTGGCTGCACACACCAATCTGACGAGGCACAAACACGCTACACATGGACGTACGCGCCATCTTTATTCGTTAGCGGCCTGTACTCGTACGCAGTTTTTCTAAGATGAGTCTAAAGACATTTTGTCTTGGTTTCCCACCACGGAGCCCACGCTTTCCCATCAGCCCATGTGGAAAGGCTATCTGAACTCAGAAGAATGCGACCATAGAAACTATTCAGGCTTAAATAGTCCAGCCTGTAAGCGTGGAAGAGAACCAGCTGATCCATGAGCTGAACAGCTGATTTAACATCGGCGGTGCTGCTCAGCCCGTCTCCTTTTTTCCTGGAATGCCATTAAAGGCCTGACATTAACAGGGCGACGGTGACATTTCACCAATTTACCATCGGGAATTCTAAAAGCATCTCTTATTCTGACTGAGAGCTGCTTAATTTCTGCCCTTCGTTTCTGCAGATTTCCAACCAAGGGTGCTTTTTTGAGACCTTTCGACAGCAAAATGACAAATAACGTAAAGATGGACTTGTCCCGACCTTGTCCTTTAAAACATTGTATTGTGAGTCTGAAATGGATCCACGCCTTGCCCTTCACAGTCTGGATCACCATCGGCTAAAATTCTCTTATAATATCCAGCATTTTGGTTCTTGTTTGGAAAGAAATAACAGAACAAATGTCCCATCTGGGAGTTTCATCTGCTGGAAATCTGTCGTGACTCTGAACTGTCTTCTGTCCTCCATCCCATCCTGCTTCACTCGTGTCAGCCACAAAAGTATTAGACTTTTCCCAGGAAAATCTACACAGGGTATTTGCTATCCTGAGACCTTGTAACATAAGAAAAGATTCAACAATATCCGGATATTGGTCACAGAAACAAGAGCTTCCTCATGTTTGATATCGGCTATCCAGCTTCTTGTTTGCTTTAGCGGTGCTAATGCTAACACATGTCTCGCACACTTCGAAAGTCTTTACCGGCTTTAGCATGTAATCGCTGCACGGGGATGAGATGGGAATATTCCAGAGGGTAGTTGCATGTGTGAAAATCAAAATCACCAGCGGCACCATGAATCTATTCCCAGTAATTTACCAAGAATTATGGAATTAGTTTTCGGCATCAGCAATGACAAAATGTTTTATTTATTATAAAACATGTAAATATATGACATAAACACACAAAACCTCAACACATCAGACAACATATGGAGGCACGACAGACATTAATCCAAAAAAAGTGTTAAAAAAAAAAAACATAAGGGAAGGAATAATGTAAATTTGTGACCTACCATTGGTCATTGTTTATCTTTGCTGCTTCTGCTGTCTTGTCTTGTCCTCTCTGCTTGTCATCTGATCCCTGATTCCTCTCATGTGTTTCACCTGTGTTTAATCGTCCCTGCTGCCCTCCTCCAGTTTTAAAATATTTTCTATCTGCAAACTAAATAAAAAGCAAATAACTCTCATTACCATCTACATTAACATGTTAGTAATTCTGTTTTTTGTAAATATACAACAAACACCTGAGTCAGCAGTTTTCACAGAGCAAGCGCTGCAATGTCTGTGCACAAACAAGAGACGTGCTTAAAAAACAGGAATTCAGCATTTAAAACAGCATCAAAGGAGTCAAAAGCGTGCTCACGTGCAGCTATCCGTATATTTAGAACGGTCCTCAAGAGTGTAAGTTGCCAGGGCGGCCTCGATGGGCCCTGCTCCTTCCACTCTGGAACTGGCTCCTTTCTGCCCCTCCAGTATTTATAATGATTTCTTTTTTCTTTCTTTTTTCTTTTTTTGAATAAAACAAGTTTAATAATCCTTAAAATGAGATGATCTGAAGAGAGCAGAAAGGCAGCCAGTTTGCTCAGTTCACTTCAGTGGTTTGGCTTTATTCTAAAAACTCAACTGAAAGACTCTAAAGATGGTATCGGTCCCAATATGCTAAGAAACTTAAGAGGAGCAGAGGCAAGATTTTTATTTCTAAAAAAAAAAAAAAAAAAAATGTTTAAATGACTATCGTAACTGCTCCAGAACGCAGAGAGGCAACAAAATACTACAAGGACAGAGGCATTTGGTATTGAAGTGGGATGTTTACAGAACAATTACTCATAAATACGCAGCCCTGGGAGAATCCATAGGTCTCTGATGTCATTTGGATCTTAAGATGTGTCGTGTGCAGTTGATCACAAACATCCCGTCTCCGACCTCTGTGGAAGCTCAACTTACATCCTCACGCCTGTTTTCATGCGTTTGCTTGGGGAATCAGATTGCTGTCATCTTTAACGCAGACCGAGGCTGAGGACTGGATTTGTTCTGTCTGAAACACGGATGCTAACACCAGAGCAGCGCCGCAGCGCCGGCTGTCTGCTGCCGTTAATGCAGGTGAGGAGGATTTTAACCATGAAGGGAGCAAAAGACGCCCCTTTTAGCGCTCTGAGGTGATTTCAGACTGGTGGAAACTGTCTTCCATTTGGTTCTGAGATCCAGTTACAAAGAGAGAGATGTTAGAGGTGGTGCAGCCCACTCCTGACCCCCTGAACATCACATCTCTTTCCGTACATCAAAACACACTTAGCAGACACTTTATCTGATACAGCAGGTGTGTGTTGTACAGCTACTTTAGTTCTTCTGCTTCAGGAAAGGTCCCTAAAAGTGACCCGGAGATAGCGATGGAGAGCTTTTAATGCTGGCTGTGCAGTGCCTTTGTGCTACGGTCTGCACATCGGAAAGATGATATGGCCAGGCTGGAACTTCTGCTGTCTGACAAAGACTGGCGTGGATTTCACTTCAAGGTCAAATTTCACATGGCGTAGCTCAGAGGAAACACCTCCGTACATCACCTGCGGCCAGGGCCACCCACTGCAGCGTGATTTCAATGTGCTCAACTCGCAGATCAAATTTATTTTACAAAAATGAGCAAAATGGACATTTCCCATTTTGACGTAATTGTCAAGGACAACTTTGCACTGTTTATTATGTGGTTGGACACAATAATCCAATATTTTTCTAAAACCTTTATTTGTGTTGAAATGTGATTAAATTTGACTTGTTTGCTTTTCAGACTCTTTTCTGCAGCGCCCCCTTTTGGCAAAAAGCATATTTTCACCTGTGGGCTTCAGAGATTGACTCTGATCAACAACTTTTCATGCAACATACCTGTATTTGCCCAACGCATTTTTTTTTTAAATCATAATGTTTCTGAAACTGACAACTGCACAGAACTCCTACAAGAAAAATCAGTGTGTCGTTGTCTGTGATTAATGGATGGATTTAGTGCACCAACACTAGGTGGCGGTAGATCGCCTCAGCCTTTGTTCTGTTGGCTATAATAGAGATAAAATTTAAAGATATCCAGAAAACACAAGTTTGGAGACATGCATCTATAATAGGCATTTAAGTGTTTGATAGCTAGATAGATACTTTATTGATCTGAAAGGCTTTCAGATAGACAATATTAAGTCCCGACAGTGATGGATGACTAAAGATTTGGCTTTTTCTTTGTTTAGGGATTTCTCTAATTAATTAAATCTAGTTATCACAGGTTAAATGAAGCGACTGAACGCTGTTTAATGAGGACAGGCTAAAGAAAACCAAAGTAGCTTGTATTTAAATCATATCTGACATGTTTGAACTATAGTTCATTTCATCTTAACTTTCTACCAAGTCTGTTTGGTGCCTGTTGGGCTGCACCTGTGGCTCAAACACACAAGTAGAACAGAAATATTGAAGGAGATGAACAACCAAGAACAAACATTTTTCTTTAAAAAAATTTTCTCTCCATTTAATAATCACCCATTTCAGCCACATGATCTCTCTTGTCTGCCGCAGTATTACTTTTTTTTCTTGAAAATATGCACATTTTCGGTGTACGCGGTCGTGAAATCTTCCATCTCCAATGGGCAGAAGTGTGACGATCAAGGTTTTTTTCCCCCTTGTTGCCATGGCGAATCACGTTATCTGCGTTCCATTGATAAGGCTTTTTAGATCTCCGTGCACGAGTGTAACTCAGGGTAACTTTAACTCAGAGTTGATTAAACCAATTCTTAACATGTGTTCTGAAGCCGAAAACTCAGAGTTGGACAGTTCAGAGTTGAGTTTCGGTTCTAACTCTGACTTTGGTAAACCCACTTTCTGAAACGGGCCCCAGATAGAACTCTGATCAACAACTTTTCGTGCAACATATTTGCATGTTTCTGAAATTTTGTTAAAAAAAATTAAATTCCAGTCCTCTTCTGAAATTGATGGCAAATTCCACAACACAAGCTTTGTTTTGGTTGGTTTGTTGTTTAGCTTTTGGTTTTGGTTTTGTTGTACAGACACACACAGGAACCGGCTGAGTGACACACACCTGCAGCCCAGTCCGAGCTGAGATTGGAACCCGGGACTCCACGTCGGGATTCGCTGTCTTTAACCACCTGACCATCTTCAGCGCTGAGGCGAGCAGCGGGAGGAGCGGAGCACATCCAGCTGGGGCCCGCTTCAGAAAGCGGCCTTAACCAAAACCCTGAGTTAATTTGTTGTGATTTAATACACGTTCTGAAACCGAAAACTCTTGAGTCGGACATTTCAGAGTATTTCAACCCTGAGTTTTGGTTCAAACTTGCTGCAGCAAGTTCAACCTTTTGAAAACCTACTTTCTGAAACTGGCCCCAGGTGGTCTGGAGCAGGAAGTGATGAAGTCACATGACGTGGAACAGGAAGTGTTGTTATATTTGACCATCAGAACAGGTTCAGATCAGTGGCTGCTCTAGACCTGACCACTGAGGGGGCCAACATGGGGCCAACGATTTTGTCGAAGGGGCACATTCAATCCTAGGAAAAGAGACAAAAATGCATTTGAACAGTCAAAATCTTTAATTTGAATGACGCGTAAGAAAATTAGTTCCAGCATAAAAAATGAAATAAAAATAGCAAAAGAATATCATCAGCATTTCTACACTCACCTCCACCCTTACCGTTACACGTGGAACCCGTCTAATTCCGGCTCCCGTGGTCATGTTATGAAAATCTTTTGTGCTCTTTATGAGGCAACTGGGACGGCTGCGATGAAAACACACAGCAGAGGCAGGTTCCACCCTGGATGGGTCACCGATCCACCACAGGAGACACCCTGGCCTGGGCTTGACCCCAAAACCTCCTTCCTTTGAAGCTACCGTGCACATGTAAAATTGCAGCGGAACACTCCCACCTGGCTGGTTCATGTTATCGTTTGAACTCCATCTATTGTGCCATCGTGTTTATGTTATGTTAATGCAATTATGTAAAACGGCTCGTGGGCGACGCCTCCGTAAATCCTTTGATTTCCGTTCGGTTTGAATCTAAAACAAGGACATGCCGAGCGCCTCCTATCAAGCTGTTTGAGGATAATGTGCAGGATTTGGTTTACCTGGATTTGCTGCCTGGGAAAACGCATTAACGCCGCGTGATACACCCCACCAGCAAGGCTGAGTCCGCGCGTGCACGGAAATAGACACGTACAGGGACACGTGCAGGTTTATTCAAACTAATAATCACATCTGTGGGAACGTCTGAGGCGCCGTTAAGCACCGAGAGTCTTTGGAATCAAATGTGAATCATGTGAATGGGGAGGTGGCTCTGGCGGCCCGGGAATGTCTGGATTCCACTCGCTCCCGGTCCGCCCGGCCTCCAGGCTGGCGCGTGCGCCGCTCATGTCAACACAAAGCCCTGGGTTGGTTAACAAAACCGCTCCATCCAGGAGGAAAACGTTCCCTTTCACTCCGGATTCTCTGCAGTCGCGATGATGTTGGAGCAAATATAATTTGCGTGAAATAATTCGGAGAGCGAGCGAGTGAGCGAGCGAGCGCGCACCGTCCCGCGTCCTCTTCCCTTCCACGCTCTTTCTCTTGTCCCCGGATAGCAATCAATAGTTATTATCTGCTGAGTGTTGTGATAGACGCGGCGATGAGCCTCCATTCTTGAGTTGATGGTGCTTTTTCATTATAGCTGACACGAGTCTAAACAAAGCAGACCTTTTTTTCTGCCACCACACAAACACGGCCTCCATAATGGCGCCAGATAAAAGAAGAGCGGGAGGGAAAATTGAGTTTCACATAATGGGGAATCACTAACTGTGGACTACTTTTTTCCCACTTTGTTTTCTCTCAGTCTCTTTCTCTCTCTCTGTCTTTCTCTCTCTCTCTCCATCATCTTCCTGTGAAAGACACGGCAGCTGCTGCAGATTTGGTGTTCACTTCTTTCCTCTTACAGTGTCCAGATCGTAGGATCCCACCATACATCCGCCAGGAAGGCGTCAGAAAGGGGGGGTTGGCTGTTTCACCAAAAATAAATAAATGATATCTGTGCAGCCGAGTGGAAAGCATAACCAATGGCAGCTGGAGAAAAAGGCAATTTGGGGAGAAGTGCACCGGCTGGCAAAGCAACAGAATGGCTTTTACTGTGAAGTATAACCAATGCATTACAAAACACATCAGAGGTTTATTGAAAAAGCCAAGTGCCCCTCGCTGGCGCCCCCCCCTCCCACCAATGAAAATGGCCAACATTATCGCGGCCCACATGGCTGGGCGCTGAAAGTCACTTTCAGAAAGTCAGGGGAGACGTTTGGGTTGCATGAACGCAACACAAAGCGAGAGATGGGTGGGTGCTCCAACCTTTCTGCTGACTCACTTTACACACACACACACACACACACACACACACACAAACAGATTTTACTGTCATTATGCCATTTTTACACTGACAATCATGTCAGAACTCTGCATTTTCCTGTATTTTCTCTCATGAAACATCAAAAATAGCAGCACTTTTGGAGATGTTTTAGGCCAGCAATTCACAATAGCAGATCATTATTTATGAGCTAGCCGGGTTAGCCCTAGTCGGCAAAACCTCTGAGATCTGCTAGAGCTGATTTAGGATCAGGTTCAAACAGACGACGGTGTCAAAAGTGAGCGTTCGGCTGCACTCTGATCATTCTGTCAGACTGCAGGCGAACATGCTCATTATGTCATCAATGCTAACGCTGATGTTCGAGATTCTTCTGGTGGAAATTCTAAACAGAAGACATCAAAAAGGATCGGCTGCATTGTTTCTTTAAATGTAACCCATGAAAGAAGCCAAGTTTTATTTTTATTCTCAGGGCTGAAACGAACAAAACGCACTGAACTTGAGCATCTTCTTATTCAATTTTCATCTCAATTCTCTCTTTTTGCGGGTCGATGTCGGCGTCTTAGATCCGCAAAGGTAATCACAGTTCCTCTTCATCTTTGGCTGAATACTGTGGTGAATTTCTTCTGCTGGTAGCTGAGATGTGTTGATGAGGAAGGAATCTTCGCAGACACCGACTTGGTTTGAATAGATGTTTATTTGGAGAGAGAGAAGTCGGACATCAAACCGGGCACTGCAGTTTGCCCGCGGGAGGTCTCGTGGTCCTGATGGTGAAGATCTCCCCCTAACTTATTCCAGTAGCGGCCTTATATACCACCGAGTAAACGTATTCTTCTCTGATAACAGCCTAACTCAAACCATATCTGGTAAACGCCTTCTCTGAACTCCAACCATATATGGTATAACGTCCACTTGTTACAGAAAGAGAGAAAGAAGAAGAAAAGAGGAGGACTTCTCCTCATACATGGTCAGCCATCCTGAGCCCATGGCATGTTCAGATATCAGGAGACATGGAACACCTGCGAAACAGCGCCAGAATGTCTGGGAACAAGTCGAGGCCTCGCAGATTTCTACGGCCTGCACAGAATGGACACATAGCTGGAGGTCAAGCTGACCTCTTACAGAGTTACAGAGAATAGATACATAGCTTCAGACACTACAATACAACACAGAAATCTGCAATACAATGAGGAAAAAACTTTTTTTTTTCTGACAACAAGGGCCATAAGATGACTTTAGCAGGTTATATTTCACAGTTGGACGCCACAAAAGTCAGCTGCTCAGGTGTTAAATAAGTTCTCCACTGCGCTGACAGCATAGGTAAACAGGGCTGCCGCAGGAAGGAGACAGAAAATCTCTCTGCCATGCAAACACAATAAACTCATGGAATAATTAACCTTAAATCCTGAAATTTTTAATTATTCCTGTTAGTATTTTTATTCTGTCTGGTAAAAAGCTGCAGGTTTGCTGCCCCATTACATTTGCTTGTCCCTGTTGGTTTAAATAAAAGCAGCTAAACAGCGTTTTTAGACGAGCGGGACATTTTTAAATACTTGCTTATCTTGTAGAAGTCTCGCCGGTCACATTAGCTTAGCATTGCTACTATAACAGTCCTAAATAGAACCTTAATTCTTTAAATTTACAACTTGTTTTTGCTCGTGTCTCCAGATTTCCTATCAGCACAGTGACACAAGCAAAACTTGGTGTTTTGAGAAGTTTTAATTATTCATTCAATGTGCTGCCTGTTTGTCCTGATAAGCCACTGGCTGGTTCCCTTCTGTGGTGCCTCATGAGCGTGGTGGCGTTGGCCGCCTCAGTGGCGGCTAGCCTTGTCTCATGTTGCTCTTCTAATGAAAACGGTGTTTTATTTTGAACTTTAACGCCAGCAAAACATCTGCGACTCGACATCTGTGGGCAGCAAACGTTTAATGTCTCTCCTGCGAAAAGCAGGCATAAGTTTGGAAGTTATCCGTCGGCCAACGATAGCGCTCGTTAGCGGCGTGCTGCTTAAAATGGCAGCTAGCAGATGACAGGTGTGAATTAGGCTTTTAAGGTCTGGTTCTTTATCGCAAACGGCTGAGGTGAAGACGCTCTGCTGCTGGTGCACACCTGGGTCCAATCCTCTCATGTAACCATTTGACAGTTGCGACCTCAGCGGGAGGAGCCACCTGACCCTGCAGGTGGAATGCTGCCGCAGCAACGCGCTAGCGGAGGGACAGAGAGATGTGTCTTTGGAGAATGAAGTCAAAATCACGATGAACTGGGCAGAGAAGAGAGAAACATGGAGTCAGTTTTAGCCTGATTGGAACATGTGAGGGAGGGGGACACTGCTTTGCTAACATCACCAAATGGGTGTTTAGCATCACAGGAGCGTAAAGTCAGCAGAGTATGATGAACTCAATTTAAGGCTCATTAAAATTACTTATTAAGCATCACCAAAAAGCAGATGTCACTGAAGATTCCGCCGCTCTCAGTAGATTTGCACTGCTGAGTCATCGTCTCCATCCCGGAAAACAGGAGTTCCTGCAGTGTTTTGCAGCCATGCGTAACATTCATTAACCCCCCGAGAAGTCCTGAGATATGTTGGTGAAGAGAACGGAGGTGTGTTCTGAGGCCCGTGGCAATGCTCTTTTCACCATACTGGGATTGGAATTAAAGCCAGGAGCGGCCAGGGGTGGGAGGGGGGTCCCGGACACGATCAAAAACGACCCCAGATGCATCAGGAAACTGCAACACAAACATTTTCATCTTCCAAAATCCATCTGAGTGGAACTCGCATGTATCTATACTTCTAATAGGTTGCCCTGACAACGCATGCAGATGCGCATGCAGAGGTTTGCTGTGTTTGTGCGATGATGTGGTGTTTCTTTTCCTCTGAAATTGGTAAATTGCCCGAAATGGGACGACGCTTTGCGCCCGAGGCCCAGACAGGATTTATGTAGAAATATCTCTAAAAGTTTCACTTTAAAGACAAACTGTACTGTAGAAACAAGATGGCGGGAAGCGTGACTTACTGTCACCTGCCAACACATCGGCTGGAGATACAGCCGATCCGCTCATCAACGTCTGCTTTGAATGAAGCAGTAGGACAGCAAACTGCCGTTTAGCCCAATGCTAACATCAGCTGAGGCGTTTCCTCTCATGAGTTTCATGTGATTGTAGTATCAAACGCAGACGGACGGGTTTTGTGCGGTAAAACTGTTATTTCTGTTTCGTCAGGACGGCGTTAGCTCAGCGTGGACGCAGAGCAGGTGGCAGAACGTGAGCTCCAACCCTGATGATGAGGCCCAGACCAGCAGACCCTTATTACGCTTAGGGCTTATCTGCTGTGAGGAACACGGTCATTGTCCTGGACTCAAGTCCTTGGAAGTCCCGGAGTGAAAACAATGATAGTTATAATAGAAGTGGGCTCTCCGCTGAGCCAGCGGGACTGAAGATGGAGCGGCGGGAGACGGCAGAAGAGCCCCCTGCGGAGACGCCTCGGTCTTGGGGAAGAAGAGGCAGACAAAGACTCTGAGGAGGGAAACAAACAGGCTTATTTGTGGTCATGTGGCTTTAAGACGGTGAAAGAAAAGAGTTTTTCTTTTAGATTTCACCGCCATTTGTTGGTTTTCCCATTCCACTCCCATTTAAAAACGTATGTTCTGTCCTTTCCAATCTCTGCAGAGTGAAATTGTTTCTTCACCAAGGTTACACAAAAACGAAGCTTTCGGCGTGGCCACGGTGCCCCAATCTGCCGTTTCAGCCACGTGAGGCTAGAAGGCTACAAAATTTACAGGGACTGTGTCCAACCTGCTTTAAATATGATGAAAAATCGATGAAAATTTTCTAAATTCCCCCGATTTAAAGCACGTCTGTGGTTATTTATGCAGCTTCAGAAAAGATATATTCTCCTTTAAATCAACACTTTTACCAGAATGTTCATTCATCTTCTTCAATGTGGGAATTAAACTAATCACTCTGGATAAGTGATTATATGTCAGCCCTGCAGGGATCATTTCAAATTAAGAGTGATTTAATTAGCTAATTAAAAAAAGTGGCATTGCCAGCCCCCCTATCCAAAACCACTGTGATCCAACGTGAATTAATTTATTTTGCCAACCACGTGAAGGCTGATGACTCCGCCACCGCGCCACAGACAACCATGCCCTCTGACCCTCACTATTCTGTTGCAATTTACATATTTTCCTCCGCGACGCTGTGCTGACGCTACTTAATATGCGACCTGTAGCTTTGCGGCTACAGCCAGTGAGCATTCTCAATGATCTCCCCCAGGTTCTCTAAATTTGAAGAAATGCTTCACATCTTCTGTTTTTGTTGGTAGAAAGGTATCAAACCACGCTGCATCGGTGCCACTGCTTCTTCTTCTGTGGTGCTCGTCCATTTGTGGGGTCCATTTTCTGCTTTGGTGCCGTTTGAGAGGTTACGGAAATGTCACTCGGCATTTCTCGGAATTGCCTAAAACAAACAAACAGGAAACTAACATCGCAGGTTGCATCATCGGTGTCCGTTAGCATCCCGTGATACCATACCCTATAATCTTCACTTGAAAGGCTCCTGAAGCAGAGACGCTAATAAAAAGCAGCTGAATGCTCCCCCCCGCCTTCGGTCTGTCGAGTAACGGAGGTTTCCTCACACGACAGTATTCGTATCAGCCCTCCTTAGCAAATATGCTAACCCAGGGTTTTTTTCTATTATCAAACTTACCAAACGAGTGCTGCTGAAGAGCCGCGAGCGGGTCCACGGGCGTCTCTGGGAGCAAATGCAAGCTCGGCTATTTCGAGGCCGAGTGCGTCTGCAGGCTCTGCTGCCACTGAGATGTTGCCACCGCCGTTTCAAGTTTTTTTACCAAAATATTTTTTAAAAAAGGGGTGAAAGTGGCTGCAATGTGCTGCTCCAGGTGCGTCTATCTTTGTCGTCCCCCAAGATGAGAAGAACTCCAACGGGCTCCTCTCATCTCTCTGTGTTCTTTCATTCTGCCCTTAATGAGCTGCTAGCCAGCGGGTAGCTGTTGTCTCCCGCTGTGTCTTCTTCTGTATTGATAGTCTCTTTTTCAAACACGCCACATCTGCCCCACCCCCCCCAGTGGCCTGCGGTACTCCGACGCCGCCACCCTTCCCGGTCCAACCCCCCCATCTGACGCCGGCTCTCATCTTTAGACGCAAGTGGAGGCAGTTCCACCTTAAGAAAGATGAGAAAAGAAGACGAGTGCAGGTTGTGTTCATGAAACATGACGTACAGCGTGATTCAAAACGGTTCCCTTTTATGTTGACACGGCTCCACCTGAGGCGCTGCATTGACAAAACAGCGGGAGACTGCCGAATAATATCTTTCCCACGCTGACTTTCAATATGGCAGTATCTGAGACGGAGGCGGCAGAACATTAGCAACAATCCGAGGGGATAACGAGCCAGATAGCTACCATTATATCCACACAGCACATGTAAAACCACAACCGTAGTTATTATACCGGAGGGATATTTTCCAGTTTTTCTCCAGTTTTTTTACAGTTAACTTGGCACCACATGAAGCCTGAACTCTGTGAACTTGCAACAGGACACAGCGGCTAACAGATGCTAAATCACGTCAAATAGCTTTATTTTCATTCCGATATCACTGCACTAAAAACCACATAGAATCTATATCTAGATTCTAGATACTTTAAGTTAGATTGCTTTTTTAAAAAAATGAAGTGAGCCAATTGGCCAATTAGAAACGACAACACAACACTGAAGCTTGGCGGTAACAGTAATTAACAAATGTGTGTTTCTCTAACGAGCATCCTCACCGAACCTCACGAGAGAAATTATAGCTACGGGTTCTGAGGTATCATAGGAGTTCATCATAGGAAGCTTATTGATTATCTCCCGCTGATTCTGTCAAGCCTGCTCACGCCCAGTTTTTGTGCTTTGAAGGTACCAAAATGGGTAAAATTCCTGGGGCGCGGGTTAAGGTGTGATTTAACAGACTTAGCCCAGCACGCGTGTAGCATTTTTTTTTTTTTTTTTTTAATTCAGGAACACATAAGCTTGAAGTTTGGTTGACCGAAATTTCAATATATTCTGAGAAACATGAAAGAAAACAAAAGAACTAAAAACAAAACTTAAAAGCCCGAGGCTATAATAGTAGTAACATATATTTGCACACGTTATGCTACGTCATGCTATGTTAGCAATTTTGTTCTGTTGAAGCAACAATCAGGGGAAAAAAACAAAAGCAGACCACTCTAATATGTCGACTAATTGCTCATTAATTATATTGTAAATCACTCTGACAGTGGCAGCTATTCCGCGCTACGCAGGCCCGGATACCCGGCAACACCATTCCCACCGCGTTTTCTTGATATCAGACATCTAAAATGTTTAAAACTACGGAGCCAGTGTTATGTAATGTGCCTCAATGACGACAAGCGCTCATAAATGGAGTTTATTGACGTCCAAACAAATGACTGAATGTATTTATGGGTTTAATGAATGTCTGCCGCCACAGGTAAGAATGTAACGTCATGAAACAGCCACTAAAACTGTCATAGCAGCGTTTTAGTGTATTAAAAATGACGGTTTATGAAGCCAGCTCCCTTAAATATGGAGACTTCAATGAAGCTGTCAATAAGAAAGTTATTAAAAAAGTAGCTTCCTGCAAAGGTCTGGAGTAGTGTTAGCTAATACGGCTTCTGTCGGTTTCACTTGCCTAGTAGTAAATACGATCTGTTTGAACTAAAATATTCTGTGAAGTGGGAGTGTGTGAAGGTGCGGACAGCAGGGTATCTGCTCAACCCGACGTCCCCCCCGAGGAGTCGCCAAGACTCTGTGCTACAAGCTTCTTTTGCACTGTACATTGGTATTCAGGCGGCGCAAGGCGACGCTGACAGCTATTTAGCATTTTATTTGAATGCCTTTAAAAAGACATCTTCAAAGGATGTGCGGTAACAGCGAGTGGAACAAATAGCAGATGGTGTTGAGACTCAGTGTTCACATGGGGAGGGGGGGGGGGTAGAGATGCAAATGTTCATCATTCATAATGATAATGATGGTAATTTGATAAAACCCGGCTACTGTATGTAAGATCACACGGACAAAAGTTTTGCTGTGGTTGCTGCAGCGCCTCCTGTGGCCACACAGGAATTACTCCATTGATTGACTTTAAGATGGGATTTATTAGCATGAGACTCATTAGCATTGACTCAGCTCTAACTCCTGAATGTGAGTAATGTCCATATTATGCCATCTGCTCTCTCATCTTGATCCCTCATATCTGATCGATAAATAATCTGGGACAGGATCCGCACTAACAACCCAACATCCATCACGCTGGTGCGCCTTTGGAGGCGATTCGGAGGCCTCTGTCTGCATGCTAACCCTGAGAGATGCTGTCAGAAATCTCAGCCAGGAACGGTCCTCAGTTTTTCACTAAATTAGCAGCAAAGTACATCGACGTTCATGTCCAGCTTCCATGTCACACAGAAGAGGAAATAACCATTTCTCAGAGGTATATTTTAACTCCCAAAAGTGAACACTGCACTTTAGCATCTTTATTTCTTCGGGTTCTGTAAGGTCAAGCATAACTAAAGCATTTGATCGCTGTATCTGAGACGCTTTGTTTTCTCGGTTTGATTGAGTCATTGCTGGACGATTTGAATGTGAAAACGAGTGTTTTAAACTTAAAAACAAAATGAATGTGGTGTTTCCACGGAACAAGTTCCACACTTAGGGCTCGCCACGGCAACAGCTTGAGTCACACAGCAACAACACTGTAAATATTCAGATTATTTCATTAAAATGTGCACACTATCCTGTGAATGAAGTCATGAATAGATGTGAATATTTCAGACTGCTGCGCCTGTCCCCCCCCCGCCGAAACTACGAAAACACCGACGGTGCAGGTGATGAGATTCCACCAGTGATCAATGCCGTTCTCACTGACTATTTCTCACTGACGCGTCAATGACACGGCTGCCGGTACGGATCAGGCTCAGAGTGGTGCGGCTGAGTTAGAGAGAAACAAAGGAAACGGCAGAACAAGAGCGAGGAAGCCGCAGAGCTGGAGGGTAAAGCAGAGGCTTGTAACTTGTAACAGGAGGAAACCCCGAGCAGGGCCAGTGTTAGGGTAGGGACTTTATTTATGCAGACGTGAAACTGCGGTGGTGAAAAAACATGACCAACCACATTTTCAGCCCTTGTTGAAGGTACCGCCAGGATCTTTCTCTCCCCCTCAGCTTCGCCGGGTTGACGGATGGAGCGTGTCCCAGAGCGTCTCCCAGGGTGAGGCAAATGAAATTGGCTCACTAGAATAAAGCAGGAGGAGTCACCGGCTGGCGAC
Organism: Arothron firmamentum; assembly: GCA_016586285.1. NCBI lineage: Eukaryota > Metazoa > Chordata > Actinopteri > Tetraodontiformes > Tetraodontidae > Arothron > Arothron firmamentum. The sequence goes on along the minus strand of BJFM01003622.1, from coordinate 43,635 downwards.
TGTGGAATAATCTGAAGATGAGGAGAGGAGGAAAAAGCTGCTAAATCAACTGATGCCGTCAGTGTAAATATGATGATATGAAGGCAGGCGCGCTCGATTAGCGGAAACAGCCGTTTCCCCCCCTGAATTTAGTTGTTCTAAAAACAGATTTTGTCTCATATTACACAGTTGTTGTGGAAGCAAACTTTTATTAGCGTGGAGGGAACTGAGTTCAGCTAAATCTGATTCTGTGGCTGAATTCACACGAGACTGAATAACAGCAGGTTTTATGAGACACTGCTGGTCAAGGACTCTGAGTCAGAGCCAGAAACAATAACAACAACGATTTAAAAAAACACTCGAGGCGATGTGTTAACTGATAACGTTCCAGATCATTTCATGTTCAGATTATCGGACGCAAAAAAATAAAAAAAAAAGATGAAGAAATGTTTTAAAGGTTCAAACAACCGTCCCATCTTAAATATTTGTTCTTGTTGGTCCCTCTGGAGCCAGCGGTGAAAATATGACGTTTTTCTCTGTCAAACACTGATCTGTAGCTCAGAGGGTAGCGAGCACCGTACAAACATGCAATCTGGTAACAGAAAGGAGTCTTTGATATCGGTCCGTGCGGGCAGCACCAGCTTGAATACGGCCATGGTTTTGTGTAAAATCCTGGCAGAAGGCTCCTTCTGGTCAGAGCAACACCAGGAGATGAGAGTACATCCGGAAAAAAAAACATACTTTGATGTTCAGATCAACCCTTTCTCTGCTGGGAAGAGCATCAGAATTATCATCCAAGGCAGCACAAACATGAAAATGCAGGTCAGCTAATGGATGCGGAGAACAAACCTCCAACTTGGAGGATCAACCAATAGAAATGAATACGATAAACCACCGTGAAGCCAACCTATGATGATGGTAAATAGAGGTTTAGGGTAACCCTACGGTTGTAGGTTCTGTCTGGTTATCTCGTGATTTTGTCTGGTTATCTCATGATTTTAAATACTGAGCATCAACCTGACGTTCATGACTGTCCTGGCTTCAGTCCGCTAGCGCCACCTTAACTTGTCCTGTTGCACTCTCTCTCCGTCATTCGAAGTGACAAAAAAATATCCCCAACTTCTTATCTGACCCTCAGACTCTCAGATAAGAGCCCAAAAATCCTGCATGGTCACATTATGCGCTGCGATATTGTGCATATAGGAGTGTCGTCTGCATACAAACGGATAATGTCAGCTCATATCGGTTGCATCACGCCTCGCCATGTTAGTCTAATTTCCCCCACCCAACCCACCTCCCCGCCTTAGGATGATCTCAGAGATGTGTCTGACTTCTTTTTCCAGTCATTAGAGTTCAATTTCGTCCGCGGCGTGATGGATCTTCGGCTCGATAGGGCACATTTCCTTTTCACACAGTGTGTTTTTAATACACATGTGGGGACTGTTCAGTGTGCTCACGGAAATGTCAAATCACTTTCTCAAAGGAAGGAAATGAAAATTTGGTCTAAAATGAAAAGAATGAGCTACATTAATCAACTAAAGCAGTTGGAAACATAAAGCTAGTATAGTTTGGAGTTCCTGACTCTAAACACACAAATAAGCATAGACGTCTCATCTGTGAATGGGTGCATATTTTAATAAAATATTACAGTTTTCTCTAGATGGGTTAAACACACCCCCACGTGCATAATATCACACATGCTGAATTTATAAGCTCCGATAATCAGGCCTCCAAGGATAATCAGCTGGCTTAGTGCCTCTTCATCAACCCTCGTCGCCGTGGCCAGCGCCGGCTGGTGATTGACTTGAAAGCTCCATTTAAAGAAAAAAAAAAAAAAAAAAAGAGGGGTAAGTGGCAGCATTCGGTTCCATTTCCACAGCACACACGACTGAGCCGAACCCACCACCAGTGGGAGGGACCCACTTCAGGCTCGTTCCACTGGGTTTATGTCAGTTTTAATGCTAAATATCTGTGTCGCGATGGTGTTCCCCTCACGCCAACAGGGTTATTAACAAGATGAGAGAGGTGACTGGAAGCGTGGGGCTTGAATGGACACTTGACGCTCGCAAATGATAATGGTTGAACGTGTGTTTTATTATTTTCCTGTATGAGCGCCGGCTTTTTATTTAAAACAACATTAGCGTCGGCTGCTAATGTTCCCTCAGTGTAGGAAAATGTTCAAACACTGATTCTGCATACATGATCATAACATATCTGATCATTATCTGATTTCTGAAGTTAGTCATGTAAACGGCATAATGTGAAGACAACAAACAGAGAATTAACAAAGCTCCCACATTCCATTAGTAAAGAAACTTGATAAATGGACTGAACCATGTAAAACATTTTTTTTTTTTTTTTTTTTAACTATCGCATTCAGATGTCAGATCCAACTATTATGATCATTTGATTACTCAAAGTTATTGCTTTTTTTATGGTCATTCAAACAAGCTGTTTGTAGAAGTAGTCCGTGGAACACAAACTATGAAAGCAACGTCTGGTGCGAATAATGACACACTAAAGCTGACCATTAGCCATTAGCAGCGCTAATGATTCAGGTAGCAGCTGGAGCTGCAGGCTACTGTCCACAGACGGCTAAACGCTATCTGCCATTTTTCACTGTTAACTCTCCAGTTTCTACAGTTTCTAGATTCCTGACAAACTTTGGATGCCTGCGTGTTGTGACTGCTTACAGCTGACCGAGGTGCACCCGCATGTAAAGGGCTACTCTTAAAATCACCAATGCGGAATTTAAAAAAGTCCATTTCTGATCACCAGACCAGCAGAAGCAGAAACATCGAAATGACACCCAAACAGACAAAAGAGTTTTCCTTCTGTCCCCAAGCACAGAGGGCTGAGATTAAGTGCCTCCACTTTATAAAATCTACATTTCAATGTCCTTTAATGGTGCCCGTGGATCCGTGCTTTTAATTCCACGTCTACAAATGTCGTTTGTCAGCGGCGGTGACACTTTCACGCTGAGAAAATATGCAGGATCAATATGCATTTGAGAGACTTTCTAATCTTCAAAGTTTTTATGTTTTTCTTGAAGATGTGTCTGAATGCTGCATTTAATAAATTCCTTTGGACCCCAGACAGACGCAGTGAGATCGGTGAGGCCGTTACTGACCTTCATCCTTCATGCCGGATTTTAAATACAAAAAAAGGCAAATTTTGGCCAGTTTTTCCATCGTCAAGGTCAGGAATGTAGTGACAGAAGTTTGTGTGTGTGTGTGTGTGAGAGAGAGAGAGAGAGAGAGAGAGAGAGAGAGAGAGAGAGAGAGAGAGAGAGAGAGAGAGAGAGAGAGAAAAGAGAGAGAGAGAGAGAGACGTTTGAACTATAACTGCAAAAAAACTGGAAAAACCTGCAGGTTCTTCAGCAGAAGGTGCGGTTTCCAACCCTGGAGACCATAAACACAATTAAAAGTTTCCTCTTTGCTAATAGCTCCCCCCAGACCATCTGGTCCAGCCCGTCCTCCCGTTGCGTCTCTACCCAAAATATGTAGAAAGTGGAGCAGCGTGAGCCCATTATCGTGGCCAAAGGACCACCTGGAGCTCCGAATTTTCGATGAGAGACTAAGGAGAGCTAAACCAGATCTGTTGCTCTTGTGTGGACTACAGTTAAAGCTAAAACATGCAACTTTTGCTAATTTCAACCAATTTATAAAGCATTTGTGGGTCAGTGAGGAAGGAAGTAGCTGCTATGGCCACATTTCTTTACTCTTCACTGTGCTACGATGTATGTTTTTGTGATTTTCATCATCGGGATTATGTCTTGCCATTTTCAGTCATCATTTCGGCCCTGAGCCTGTGACAGCGTGTGTTACACCTTCACCTGCTGAGTCGTGATGGAACTTCCCAGATAAAATAAGCAAACAGCCCAAATTCAGTCCGTCATAATTAATGTTGATTCTTCGTAACGGAACCTCGCCCTGACGCTAATGCAGATAGAAAATACATGTAAATCAAAAGCTCCAAGCCCCGCCCACTCCACACACCAAAACGCTGCCAGACAGATGAAACACTCTGCCTCACCCACTCTGAAGGCGTCCTCGTCTTAGCTGTTTTTCCCCACTGCTGTTCGTCCTTCCATCTGTCCTTTCGCTCCTTTCCTTCACGCTCGCAACCAGGGCCGTTGGTCAATTGAAGTCATCAGTTTGGTGACCGTGAAAGGACAAAGCGAAAACAAGTGAGGTAGATGCAAATCTGCATCCCGAGTGGTCCAACCGTTAAATCAATAGCGGCTCATCTCCACCGCAGCCGCTCGGGCTGCTGGGGGAAACCTTTTGTCCACTCTTTTAAAGCTCCATTGGATCTGCTCTGGAATGGAGGATGCCTGTTTTCTGCCCGCGAATGACAGCTTTTTGGCAGCCTGCTGTGTTGTGAGCTGTGTGGCAGCCATGTTTGTTTTGGATGACAAATACAATCTGCCCCCGAATCAGCTGACGGCTCAATCATTCATCTCCCTAAATAGTAATCTGACAGATTTGTATGCCATCGCAGCTACCTTCGCATGTGTTAAGCTTTAGCCAAATAGCTTCATGCTGTTCTTTCCCCAAATTCTTCCCCCCCTCGCTGTTCTTCATTGCCAATATTCGCACACACACACACCCCCCACCCCCACTCCCATTGCCAGAGCTAGGGCGGGCTCTGCTCGTGTGATTTACTTTCTATTAGGGGATTAAAAATCAATTATGCAGGAAGCCATGCGTAGGCGTGATTATAGCAGTGCATGACGGCGCCATTCATCAAAGGACCACTCATCTCTGCAGCCGTTAGTTACACAAAACATGCCGTCTCTTACCGTGAACACCGCCCTCGTGTTTCACAGATGCTGAATAGAGTCCACTGTGTAAAATAAAAAGACAATTACCCGGCCACAGAAGAAAAAACTTCAAAAACGCATTGTAACTATAGAAGGTATAGACTAGAACACTTAATTAAAGGAATTCATTAACAATTTGGATGTAGGGTTTAATGGGCTAAAGGGTCTCTAAACGTTATTTCTAAAATTGAGTTGATATTAGCTTATGTCCCAAAATGTGACACTGAGAAGAAGAAAGAAGCCTTTTGTTCTCTGTTCCTCGATGAGCCTGGTTCTGCTTGAGGTTTCTTCCAGTTAAAGGGAGTTTTGTAGGGATAAACGCAACAGTGTCCATTGTCCTGCCAGCTCAGCTCTGGGTTGCTAACTTGCTAGATCATAGTTGAGCACTGTCAGCGTCTGTGATGATGTGGGTCAAGCAGAAATGGCCCAAAACTGAAAGCGTGTGAATATCCACCTCTCGTAGCCAAGGCCAATGATTTCACCAATAACTCATGCTGCTCCAGCCTGCTTTCAGGAAGAAATGCCATCAAATGCCACAACTCCCTGTGTCGTGAAACATTATTCGACTTTTTCTGATGACTGAGTCGACCTCAGCAGGAGGTCATGTGTGTAGATGCTTCATTCGGTCAGGAAATGCTGTCAAATTCAGTGAGATACATTTAACATTGCAGCACATAGTGCTGGATGTCTTGCACCCCCCTCACTTGTTTGAGTTTCTGGACCGCACAGATAACGCGGAGGCGCTGCGAACTGTGCTTCCCATATCTCCCCGACAAGGCCGGGGGTTTGCAGAATACCGCCTTGGCCGGCTTTCCGCACAGCGCCGGGGAGCAAAAACATCAATGCTGGGAATGCAGGCGGACCAAACATCCGAGCGATAAAGGCTGGATACCCAGGAGGCCTCGGCACAGCGGAGAGGAGGTCTACCGAACTGCAACTTTGGTCCTGGACCTTCTATCAGCCACTGACACACTTGTGTTATAGACGCAGGACCGAAATTCAGACTCTCTGCTCTCTCGTCGTCTTCAGCATGGCCCTCTCCTACGGCACGGACGCTACACCAACTTTAAATCCATCTGCTGTCTTTGACTGTGACCTCAGCCTAAACCGGTAGGACATAAGAGAGTTTAACATCTGTTTGTGGAAAATATAAGAATCCGGCAGCACTTTGCCTTATTTCCATGTTCGCAAAAAAGATACATTTTCTTTGCAAATATATGATAATAAGGTTTTATGTGTGCAAAATCATTTCTGTGCCCAGCAGCTGGGTCACAGCGTCCGGTTTCCCAGAAGGCCATCAGACAAACAGAGACGTCCTCCAGGAATGAGGAACGTTGGTTCCGAGCTTCGCTGTCTTCGGTGTTGCACACCAGCATGTTTACTGCTGCGTTAAATGCTGATAAAAGTCCTCTTGCGAGGTAGAAGCTCACATGTAGATGCTAATCTAAAAGAATCTGCATCTTGATACTCCACACCTGTTGGGTGGGTGGAAGTAATCAATCCCATGAAACTGATCTTCTAAAAATAAGAATAAAAGTCTGCTCTGTCTGCAGTGAGAGTAAACAAGCTTTGCTAGATTATCCATCTAAAACTCTTTCATCTGTTATCTCCAGACAGACCACATGTGGTGCCGAGCATCTGCCAACAGCTAACACGGGAACCGCTGTCCCGACCTCTGACCTTGAGAGCTTCGGAATACTACAGCTATATGTGACTTTGCAGCTTTACAGTTTCAGGCATGCATGCACGTGCGCTTCGTGTACCCTTTTCACCGGCACGTCTGTTTACTCCGAAAGGTTCCGAGATAGTTTGGCTGGATTAGAGTAGCCATCTGCGGCTGCCATCCCAGATTGCTTTGGTAGCTTCTCAATAAATAGAGAGTCGGACGCAAGGTCTCAGAAAAGCAACACACACCTCCACACGCCTTTTTTACACCACATCAACCTTTTGATACCCAACTTTTTGGAAACTGGATCCAGAGAAAAAAAACAACACTCTGAATCTGTAAACTGTGAGTCTGTAGCACCTTAAAGTGCCACTATTGTTGATATTTCTTTAATAACCAACATATATTCCATTCGCGTTAGTTCCTGTTGGAGCTGTTTTGATCCAACCCCAAAGAAGGAGCCAAATTATCTCCATCAAAGCCTAATTTCTCTCTCCCTAAAACTTGAATGGCCGCGTTGTTGGTACAATTCGGAGCACTCTGGCACATAAATACGCTGCTCGGCTGTTTGTGCACACTCTGAGCTTCTCCAGCGAGAAACGCTCCGCATGTAGGTGTTCAAAAGCCACCTAAACAACTCCCTAAAGTAAAGCCATGTCTGAGGGCACATTTGAAGTAATTTTAGACAGTCGTAGACCGCCGTGGCCGATGGCTAAGTAAAAATCTTTGTAGAAAAAGAAAGAATGAGACAAAGAGCCTGCCTGAGGTTAGAGTATTGATTTTGGGGGGGAAAAAAAGCCCCTCCGCTGTGTTCACAGAGGCTCAGAAACTCTCGTTTCTGTCCGTCAGACAATCATAGTCTGACTTGACACACCTAATTAGTGAGATAACCCGAGAACAAAAGAACTGAGGCAGATTCGTGGGGAGAAACGCCACCAAACACCGACTGCAAGTCGCAAAATCAACCGCCATTCGTGTTCAGCGCGATATGGATTTAGAAAGCTCGAAACATTCATTTGCTTTTGTCTTATTCAATTGCCTTTTTCCCTTCAGGGGGATATTGGGAGGAGGCGGGTGGCGGCCGTACGGAACCTTGCGTTTGGGGAATAAATTGTTGCCGCAACCCCGAGGCTGTGATTGAAGGGGCAGACATGGACCCGAGCGGCTGCGTGGGGATTATTTCCCAGCCTCTGCCAGCAGGAAAGCGAGATGGCTGGATCCATCTTGAGAGGGGCGAAGACCCTTAGTGATGCAGAGGGAGCGAGGTCAGGTAAAGAACCTGCCTGTTCAACGGCATCTGTACCTGCACGTCGTCTGAATAAACGGACAAAAACAGGAGGCAGAAACGCAGAGTTCTCAGCCTGGCTGCACTTAACAGACTAATATTTTGCGTGAGTGCACTTTACTACAACAGCACACCGTTCCTGCACCGCACTCCCCTCAAGACCGCCATTACACCTTTTTGATGGCCGCCTTCCAGTGTGAAACTGAGTTTTCCTCGATGTTCCTGCCGCGCCCCCTTTCAAAAAAAGAGGAGAGAAATAGACTTTACGCTACATCAAAAGCAATGTAGCATTTTAACATCACATTTGACGTTAAAGGAGACCTTGCTGTCGTGTAGGTGCAGGATGATTTGAATGATTCATGAATCACTTTGAACTGTGTGGACGTGGGTTTCAGAGAAATGGAGTGTCGCACTCTCGGGCGAGTTTTTAACTCTTGTGTTGCACATTTGCATAGGGGAAATGGGCGGTTAGATGTGCATGAGGACACACTGCCAGGGTGGGGCAAAGCCGTCAGTGTGGAGACCTCTCTAGAACTGTTACTTGCTAACCTTAAATTTAACCCTAACTAAAAATGCAGCATCAAATACAGCTGTATCATCAGCATATATTGTGATATTTCAGGCCTTATTTCAAACTTGTGTTTGGATTTGTCATCGGAACAAAACTCCATCTTGGCCAGGTCAACATTCCTTAGCTGCACATGTTTCACATGATCGATCGTTTTTTTTTTCTCTCGTCTGGCCTCCTCACATCTTCTCGGGGGTCACATGGGCCTTTGTCAGGCTTGGTTAATTTTGCACTCTCAGCTCCATGGCTATTAGCATATGAATGTCCCCGTAGCCATACATATTCTACGGCAGTGAGCTGAACGGGGCCTTTCAAAAATTGGTCCTTTTTAAGGGGGGAATGTGAAAAGACCGGAGGGGACGTAGAGAAGGAAGGAGTGGAAGGGGGATTGGCAGGATGTTTTCACAGCTGTCATGGTGATGAATTAGGCTCTTATGATTAATCTCTATTTGAATGTAACATTCCCGTCTCCAGACAGTTGGGCCCGGCCCATTTTCAGCAGACTGTGACCATCCAACAACAAAACATGTTGATCAATCTAAAAACTTCCGAAGAGAAGCAAATCAGCCGCGACACGGCAAATGGGAACACTTAAAACTTTGCAAATGGCTACAGATAATAGCTAAATCAGATGGGTTTCAGATGCATAATTCCGGCGTGTCGGTTAAACGGTGTCATTCTGAATGGCTGTACGTAAAAGCGTCCCCATCCGGAGAGTTCGGGAGGCGCTCCTCCCCTCCCCTTCCATCCTCTCATCCTTGTCGTTTAAGTCATACGCAACCTCGCAAGGACGCAGAACACGACCACGGCAAACAGTGAGCGGGCTGCAGGCAAAGATTTATGTGAGCCCAATTAAACCTCTGAAACGACAACAGCTGACCGGAGCAGTGCGGAGCAATAAAAATCACAATGTGTATATTATTGCTCTTCCGAGGCTCCCACGTGCCCCGGTTCAAGGCGTCGGCTGTCGTTAGCGTTCATTATAAGAGCTTTCCCATATGCTTCTGTCCGCAGATGTTCTGATTGAGACGTAACGTGTTATGACTGCGGCCTCCCAAACGGTGGAATGAGTCAAGCGAGGGGCATGCTAACGAGCACAACCGAGAGCTGTTTCCCACCGATGCTGACAGAAATAATAAATAATGAGATGTAACCTGCGTTTGCTAGGCTAAACCGAGCCCTGTCCCTGTTTTTAGAATGTACAAAGGGTCAGCGGAGAAAGGTCAAAGGTTAAAGGAGCTGCTCCAATCGAGTCAGTGAACAGTTTTACCTTGATGAAAGCAAACCAGCTCCACCTGAAAACGTGCCTCAGTCCTCTTGCCAGTGAACCCTGGCGCAGTTCACAGCGTCAAGGCAAACCGGCTGTGGAGGAAGTGGGCCAAAGCACAAGAAAGCTGTCGAGATTAAACGCCATGAAGGCAAATGGTGAGAGAAATCACATCACATATTAAGACTAACCAGAACACTGGACCTCACATTCTTCTGAATCCCTCCTGGCTGATAATAACACCAGTGCTAGTGAAGTGAAGTGTCATCTTCTGACAAACCTTTATTTCCAGTTACCTTAAAAATCTATTGGAAGGGGGGGGGCAAAAAAACAAAAACCAAAACCAAAACAATGCACTTTACCTCGGGGGGGGGGGG
>BJFM01003622.1:12537-23700 GCA_016586285.1 Arothron firmamentum | reverse complement strand
CCCCCCCCCCCCACACACACACACACACACAGACACACAAACACACACATTCGCTCCATTCTCCCCTCAACCGTGGCTCAAATTGTCGCTGTCACTGTCATAAAAGGCCCACATTATTTATTGATGCCGGACCAAAAATATAAGGTAAAACTGTGCAGAGAGGAGGCGTTTTCCAGAAGGCGGCTGTGTCGCTCCCGGACAGAGTGATTGCACAGTCTGAGAGGAAGGTGACAAGTGTTGTTTGGTCTTCAGTGACAGCGTCTTTGTATACGTTGCGACTGCATGTTTAAGCCTGCAGCTGGGTGCACGTGGGCTGAAATGGCTTTTTCATTCCACCTGAATTCATTTAGGCGTCGGCCACGCTGGGCTCAGGCCTCAGGAAGGTGCACACATCCTGCCAAACATCCTTGACAATCATCCAATTAATTCCTGCATACGCTGCGGCCACTTCACCGCTCCATTTGGGAAGCTTTTGGACTCTTTCAGAGCGCGACCGGAGTCAAGGCCAAAGCGGGGAAAAAAGGCTCGTTTTACTCAAACATAAACGAAATTTCATCCCGCCGGCTCCCCCATCTGGCCTATGTATCTGTTTACAGTGGAGACCAAGGTTGAAAATAAAACACGAGGACAGCACTAAAGAGAAAACACACACACACACACACAGTGCAGCATAGGAGGAAATATCAAAAACTGCGAGTGTCTGTTGTGCATATCGCAAGCAAAACCCGAAGAAACAATAAACGAGGCTGTAAACGTTATAAACACGTCATTCCATCTTGCGAAAAAGGAATACGAAGGAAGAGATTTAACGTAAGTATCCACTATATAGCATTACCATTCCATTCCATAACAAACCATGCTTTTTTGCAGAGCTTGTTCAGTTATCCAGATGATCTGCAGGAAGACGGAGCAGTTCAACGTTGAGCATAAATAATAAAGTCGCGTGTTGCACCCTGATTGATGGCTTCCATCACATCACCGTGAAGACTGATGGAGCTGTTAGCTAATGGGAGACCTTTTAAGTAAATAATCTGAAATGCTGCTACAACTTTCAAGAGTTTTGAAGGTTGAAGTGATTTAATGCAGCACTCCCTTTAGCACAGTTACTAAAACATACTAAATCTCATACTTCATTATTTTGTCAAAGAGGAAAAAAACAAACATCTTAAATATTATCCACCGACGTCTGAGTGGTCACTTCCCCCAGTTCCTGATTTGTGAAGCAGGAAGGTATATTTTAAAATGTTTAAAAGGTCACTTTCCTCTGCTGTGCAGTGCTGTTGACGCTCTTCTGCAGCTTCAGAGCTGAGCTTTGCCACAGTTTATCAGGAGAACTTCAGAACAGGAAGAACCTCCAGGAGACGTTCTCGCCACTGTCCTCGTGTCCTGTCGCCTTACGTGTTCCTCCTCATGAGAACCTTGGACGGTTCAAATCCCACTTTATTGAGAACAAAAGCCAAAGAAGCAGCATCAGAAGCAGAAACAGGGCCAGTCAGCTGATTGGTCCCGTAAATGTCAAATTAAAATCAAATTAGGCGAAGCCAAAATTAACTCCCTGCTTCAATCACCATGATTGCGCCGTGTGTTGCGCCCGTGCTGGGGAATAATTCTCTGTGCAGCAGTCCTCTGTTATCACCACGTCCTTCTGGCTCGCTCTGTTTTACCTCTGCAGCTTTATTTTCTTCAGATAACAATTGAAAACAGATTGCTTCCTGGCGCCGGCCTAATTGGGATGACATGGCTCATCAGCACCTGGGCTGAACAACAACGTCCCTTTGGTCCGAGTGGGAATACGATTTTTGAACAAACAAGAGAGAAAAACCTTTCCTTATTCCCCCGGCTTATTTCTTGTTTTGAGGGACACACGTGCGTTATTTGCTCTCCTGTGCCAGCTAAGTCCCTTTGAAAGCAAACGGTTGCGTTATTGGAAAGCGCAAAAAATTCCCTGAAAAGAAAAACAAAGTGTGCTGGCGTCGGTGGAGGAATAACTTGGGTGTGCTTGGGCTGCCGCCAGCTCTTTACAGTTCAATTTAACTTCAGCTGGGAAGTTGTGTTCTACTGTTAGAAGGAATGTTAAAAGGTTAGCGTGTATAGCTGCGCTTTGTCAACAGCGTGGTGCCAAGTTTGCACAATGCGCGCTAAACGGATTAGTGAAATTCTTTGTCTGGTACAATATGCGGCGAAAAGGGGCCTTAAATTGGAGCGTTTAAATATAAATTACCAGCGTCTGAGCGCTTCAGAGCCACGTGTGCTACTGAGACACAGCAAGGACTCCCATTACGAGGCAGAAAACAGTTCTGTCTCAGAAGCACAGCCTTGTGGGATACTGACGATAGCAAAGTGTTGCTTGGTAACTCGGAGAGAGGAAGGGGAAGATGCAGATGACCGCGAGGCAGAAGCACGTCCTGGGAGGTAATCAATATCTGGCCCGCTCGTCTGACGGAGACGGGACCGTGCGCAGAAAGGTAGAAAAAGCAAAGAGGAAAGAGAAGCAGAGGTCCTCTGGGATTGGCTCGGGGAAGTAACTCGGCTCTTTGAAAGCTACAAACAGAAACCGTTAACTCTCTGACAGAGCAGCAGCAAAGGTTACCGAGAGCCCGGCGGTACGCTGGTGCTGGATCTGTTTTTAGTGCCTGGCCCAAAGGTCAGACCGACAGGTTTTTCTCTTTGTCTTTATGTTGAAATAAACTCACATTTTACACAACTTTTTGCAGGGATTTTGACTGAAATGTCTGTAACATGAAATATGTCCATGTGCACACACACACACACAAACACACACACCAGCTGCTCTGCGATTGTGGAACGCTTTTTTTTGGATTTCTCTTCTCTTGTTTTCCCAGGAACAAGCACCCACAAAGAGAACACATATTGATTCTATACTGATTCATCCTTATTCCACAAGCCGACTGGAGTCAAGGCTGAAGAACAAAAAGAGGCTCCTCCTTTAAATGAAGCTGAAACTTTCGAGCTGAATTTACAGACGATTAAAGAAAGCCACCACACCTTTCAGGATTTCTCATTGCGATCAGCTCAGCAGAAGCAGAAGCAGATTCTTGTAAATGCGCCATCAAGCACACGTGTAGTTTGAGCTTCTGCTGTCATATTCCAGCGTGCAGCGCTAACCTAGCGGCTAACGTGTCTGACTGTTGGGCAGGTATCCAGCCAAACAAAACCGGGCCTTTACAGGTGTACAGGCGGCTGCGGGAAACATCGTGAGGGGACGCCTCATTGTTTGATAACCAAGCGGAAAAACAGTCAGGCCCTAATGAAGCAGCCTGGCAGGACAAAAGAGCGGCTCTTCTCGGCTCTTCACCAGCACCTCCTGCCCAACTTCAAAGCTTCCTTTGAAGCTCCAGAACGGAGATCTGCGCGTTCTCCGGGAAATACCTATCCTCTTCATTCTCCTTTGTTAGCTAATGTGCTTGGAGTGGAGGTTGGGAAAATGCCAAGAGCGGATCAAAGCGCGGGGGGCAGAGGAGCGGCGTGGTTAACCGTTCTGCCAGCTTTTGACTGAACTGATAATAGATGTTCGCTCATTCTCTGGGTCTCTGAGAGGAGAATCCAAAACACCAGCTGGAATTAAAGCAAACATGGAAATGTGAGGGGCTGAGGAAAACATCAGAGCAACAAGAGAACGATTCCCGAAGGCCTGAGTTTGACCTGCTGGATGCATCAGGCAGTGATCAGCCTCTCAGCTGAACACACACCACATCATGTGTCACACAAAAATCCTCATCAATGCATTACTTTTGGCACATGTGTCGCCCTTTCATCTGGAATGCATTTCTAATGTGCTTATTATTGGGACAAGCTTGGATTTCTTTTTTAAGCACCCTGAATTTCATCCTTGCTTATCACCCATTCTTGATTTTTGGAACATCTTCCTTGACTGCTTTGAAGAAGGTGATTAACAGTTAAAGATTTGCCATCAGCCAAACAGCATGGCAGCCCTTTAAGTTACTGCCAACATAACTTTTCTTCAAAAATGTGGATTTTCAATTAGATAAAAGGGTAAAATGAAGACTTTCCAGATTAAAAGCCGATCATTCTTTACAGAAATGCATGTCACAATGTCCTTTCTGGATGTTTTGATGCTAATAATCCAGGATTGCACTCGAGCCTTTCAACGATGAAATTCCAAGGTCGCAAAAGATACCAAGAAAGAAGAAGAAAAGGCTTTCAGAAGAAAAGTTAGCACTTTTGTCTGTATTTTTCTTTTGCTGCAAATGCCTGTATTGACTGTCTGCTGTTGTCAAAGCTTGTGGTGGCTCCTCGTACGCCTGTTACATCATCTTCAGGCTCGAAAATGGTTCAAAGTAGACGGACGGATGGCTGCTAAAATAAGACCAAGTCGGCTCAACCGCCAGTTCCCAATCTCAGTCCAGCTCAATGTTTTTAAGAAATTTTGACTTACCTGCATTTATCTAATTAAAATTAGCACGTTAGCATCGTGCATCTGCATCACTGAGGTGACGTACGCTCATATTCATGGGTTGAAGGAAATAAATTTGAGCTTATGCAGCAGCTAAATGAGAGGTGGCCTGCAAAGATGAATGCAGCCTCCATGAGCTCCGACAGCATCAAAAGGAAATATTACTCAATTTAATGGCTGTGTCTGCCCAGCGCAGGAGCGGGAACTGGGCATGGCTCCCATGCTCCAATAACAATAACGCATTGCTTTGTAAAGATGGTGTGTGTGTGTGTGTGTGTGTGTGTGTGTGTGTGTGTGTGTGTGTGTGGGAGGGAGGGAGGGGCAGTCCCTCCCCAAGTGGAGGTGGAGAACTCTGAGGGCAGGTATGCAGCTAAGCTGCTGGGAGTCCCGGGTGTGTGGCTCCCCTGGGCACCTCCAGGCCCTTGAGCAGAGAGAGCTGGTTCGAGACCAGCTGAGCCTGTGCTGAGGTTTTACCTGGGAGGGGGGGATCCTGTGTATTGGGGGGGCTGAGTCAGCTTTTTTGGGGGGGGTCATTGTATGTGTGAGCTTATTTGGGCGGAGTATTGTTGAAGGCTTGGTGCTCAGTGGAGATTCCTGTTCAGGGTCTGGAGTCCAGAAGCAGCCTCAGCATAATAGGATGGGAAGAAAAACACTCCACCACCTGAACGAAATATCAAAACACTTCAAAAGAATGAATTTTATTTCTTCTTCTTCTTGCTCTGTATGAAAGGTGGAGATCTAATACAGCACAAAATTATTCTTCTTTCCTCTCTAATCTTTGTTCAGGCCTTAAGTGTGTGATATTGAGCAGCAATCGGGAGGAAATACTGTTAGTTTGTTCAGAGTGGTCATTTCAGGATGGACTTCAGCGTTAGCCCATTCAACAGAAACATCATTTTGGAGTGGAGGGAATTTTGTCAAGAGTAAATGTCCCTGGTCCCGCCTGATCATTTTTGAAATGTGCATGTTTGTTCCCTGTCTCTAAAAGAAGTGAGCACACACATCCACCACCAAGTCAAGGAGGAACAAATTAAAATGTCAACCTCTTTTATTTTGAAGGCAGCAAATCACTACTATTTCCAAATGAATCATGTTTTTTTTCCCCCCCTTCGCCTGTATATAAATTAGATTGGTAGAATTTCACTAATTCCAAAACTTGGTTTAGACATCAGCCAGGGTTAAAGGAGCAATTGATTCATTTTCGAGGTCAAAGGTCACCACATCCTCGTGCTTTCTGCGCATGATTATTAGCCCAACACCGCAGCGGACCCTATCAACATCATTTAACGCTCTGTAGAGCATCCAGACCATCCCAATTCCCTGCTGCTCAGCCGAAACTTCAAGTATTCCATGTGTAAACTAGGTTTTAAATTGCGTTTTGTGGTTGATTTTTTTGAGGTCGAGGTCTCAACAAACTCCACAAACGTAATAAAGTTGACGGTTTGTCTCTTATGTCTCTGCCCACCATTTGCTGCCTGACTCTGCAGCTTATCCAAAGTGAAAGATTTAAACATTTCTATTAAAATATTACTTAAACTGTTGAGATGTCAAGTCTAACCAAGCAGTATTCACAAAGCCTTTAAGCTCTGCGTGACTTAATTCCGCAAATATGACTCTTCAGAAATGCTCCTTTGTTTTAACCCCAGAGTTCCAAAAAGGCACATTTATTGTTAACCAATCAAACAATTTGACAGACAGTTTTGTTTTTGTCCAAATGATGCCTTACATCATCACAAAAATGGAAATACTCTCACATATCCATTTTTTCAAGTCGTTCCTGAATACAACCGTCACACCTTGAGGAACATTTGGTTCCTGGTGACCTCATAAAGCTCTGCTGGTTTCCACACAAATGTCTCCCAGATTAAAATGATAAAGTTGTGACATTTCAGATCAAAGCCCAGCGTTGCCATGCCATGATGGTCTGTAGAAGCACATTTGTGGCCATTATTCACCCCAGGAAGTCGGCGGTTGAAGGATAAATGGCGGCCATATTTCACGTGTGGTCAGATACTGAAGCGCTAATCCCGAGTGTTCATCTTGACGCTGTGGGGGGCTGAACACTGTTACTGTGTCCTGCTGTTCAAACATGTTAGCAACATGCAAATAAGATGTCAGGCTAAATGAGGCGATGTAGGTGATCATGCTAACCTGGGTAGCAGGGCTACAGTAGCATGATACAGTGAAGCTGCAGCTGTAGTTTATTACCAGCACTGGGCTCTCAAAAATTGTGCAATCTGATATTTTTAGTTACAGGCTGAAAGTGTATGCTCAAAAGTGCCATTGGGTGTTTTTGCGAGGCCACAGTTAAAGCACTTAGTCGCAGCGATTCAGGTGGCTGCAATCCATCCGGAGACTCGGGCCATTTATCCTCGAATTTTGGGTCCCTGCCACTGAAGCATAGACGTGCGTATTGCATTGTTTAGGGAGCAGAACATTTACATATAAATTGGGAAGCTGGAGGTAAGTGAGAAGGGTAAAAAAAAGTAGATATGTGGGGAGGCGCTGACAAAACAAGGTTGTTATGCTCTAACCGAGGCTGGCAGTTGTGATCTCTGGGCATGTTTTCAGAAAATGTTTTGGAGGCTGAAATCTCCATAATACAGCTGGCTGGCTTTCTGGATCTTCCCCACAGCCTCTGTAAATCCATAAGGAACAGAGGAGCTGAACACCTTCTAATTCTGTGGGATTAGAATATGTTTTTGGCAAACCTTGCTGTTTGAAACTGTTGCATCAGCTGGATGCATCTTCAAGCATCCCTCCTAACAAAGAGCGTTCAGGGAAGTGGGGCCATTTTTCTCTGCGACTCGCTCAATGATGACATCACATTTGAAGCTTTACAAGTCAAATGATTGGTCTTTGATTACCCCAGAGTGGCCCGAGAAGTCACCCTGGAGTGACTCCACGTTGAACATTGATACGTCCATCTATGACAGTGATGCAGAGCAAAATAACCCAGACTGGCCCAGTTTGGTGCAACAGACTACATCGATCATCCACTTTAAAGGCTGCCCTCTAGAAGCACAAGAATGAAGCCGTCTCCAGTATCTGCAGTTAACAGAGTAACTGAGGACATTTATAAGGACTCTCTCTAAATCTGACTTGGTGGATATTATTTTCCCTAGTGGCTTTGACAAAAACTATAATTCAGAGGCCGACGTCTCACAATGCACGTGAGCTAAATCATGGCTCAATATTAGGTTAATGTCTTTGGAAATTTATCAAAAAGATAGATTGTTTCCAGGGTAAAGTCTGCTTTTCACTTGGTTTTGCCAATTATGTTTCTTTTTTTTTTTTTTAAAGATAATGTTATAGTGCTAGTCTACTTTTACACAGTTTTCTTTACTTTATTTCCCAACTCTCCACCCATCAGGACCATGCATTAACATTTTCCCGCAGAGCTTTTAGCATTCATAGGGCTGATATCAGTAATAGGCAGGAATGCAGCAGTTTGACATCTGGCTGCTAAAACGCATCAATGCAGTATGTGAGCCAGACAAATAACGCATATTAGTGGCGTATGAACCGAAAATTGATTTTGTCTGAACTAAAAGGTCAGGATAAATGACTTGTGAGCAGCCAGCTGGGGTATTTATTAGGCCTCTCTGTACGATCTTACCAATGACTCCTGCTGTGGATCTCATGGGACAGGAACAAATAGGAGAAGCGGAAAAACTGCTGTACTTCAGAAATGTCATCCCATAATGTCAACCTATGGATTATGTCAGGCTTTAAAAGAAACACCACATGTTCTGAGGATTGCCTTGATGTTATCAGATAAATTCCTGCCTGCTCCGATGAAGGGCCGACCGCTTTTGTTGTATCCCACTCGCAATCATCCTCTCCCGGTGGGAAGTTGGCGATTACCCAGCAGAAGGCTTGAGAGTTGGCACACCTCTGCTGCCATCATCATTATCCCTGCTTTACCTGTAGTTAATGATGTAGGATGGCCGTGATTAGAGAAGGCAGGCGTGTTTGCAAAAACTGTCCCGGGTTTTTCATCAGCTTCCGCCCAGTTTGATGGCGGTGCGGAGATTTAAGACAGCCAGGGGTATTGAAAAGTGCAAAATACTGTCTGATTATGAAACAGTTTATCAGGTGCTGGAATTAGGCATTAAATCCCGGTCATGAAGGCTAAAGTCATTGCATTTTGCCCTGTGCAGCTTGTGCCCCTGCCCCCGTCTCTCTTCGGCAAGACGGTGATATGTGGTAATGAGTATAGTGCAGAGGATGGAGGGAGAGCAAATGAAAGAGAGCTGTGTATGGGAGTGTTTTGCATGCTTTCACCTTTGATTTACCTATAATTACCATTGGATTTACCTTCAATGACTTAGTCGCTAAGCCAATCTCTCAAATTTGATTGCTGCATAAAGTAGCTTTCCCAGGAGACTGCGGCAGAATGGGGTGTGTGAGAGAGAGTGTGTGTTTTTTGAGAGTGTGCGTATGTGCATTACCCCAGTGCCCCCCCTCCGCATAATAAACACACTATCTCAAACTGCCACACAGATCGGTAAATAAATGCAGTTTAAATAAAGTTTTTACGCATCAGACTAGCCACACCTCCCGTGCTGTGAATTTGGCATCTGGTGACTCCATTTCTAAAATAATGGTGATGAGATTTGCTCTTTTCCACCTCATGCACATGGAAATGACAAAGAACAAGGTGTGAAAAAGTGGGGAAGAATCCGGATAAAGAGCCCGTTCCAAAGCCTGGCAACGGCTCTGCGGCAAACAAGCAATTAACAGGACAATTATGCATCATGTACCTGCCATTTACATCCACACTTGCTGCTTTTATTATCTCCTCCTGCTGTAGAAGGAAATTGGGCAAAGCAGCTATTAAAGACATATTTCACTGTGTGCAGGATGTTGTGGGGACCCTGCTTCTGCCACGCTGGTGCTATCAGACAAAACACAGATTCAGTTGCAAATTTCCGTCGCCTCCCACTGGCTGTTGCCATGTGCAGGCTCCGCTTGATGCTGCCAGTGCTTTGAAGCCGGCGGGCCCAGCATGTGGGTGCAGATACAGATGTCATCTTTGTAAGTGAAGATGATGAAGATGTCATCTGCGTGAGGGGACGTGGCTCACGCTGCACTTAAGCATGAGAGGGAGCGTTTTCTGTTGGTTCCTACAGCATAAAATTAACTTCAGAACTTCCCTGGCTGACACACGGACCATAAATCGCTTCGCTGCTACAACTTGGATCAGTTGGCAAACTGGTTAATCCTCCGTGGTGTAACACAGCTGTCCCCAGCCGCTCCACACGGCAACAGCAACTGTTGAGGGAAGTGAAGGGAACAGAGAGCTGCATCTGGCCGATGATCTTCCCAGGAGGATCTTTGCGTCCTTTGACCCGAGATGTCTGATTAGCCCCACTCCCTACGCTAGTGTACAAAATCTAAAGCAGTGCAGAGCCATGAATATGCAGATGAGGAAGGAGTGCACCTTGGGAAGCCTCAACCACCCTGGAGCCAGAGTCAAGGTCTTCTGCGCTGTCACACAGAAAGCTACTGGAACATAGTCAGCAATGTTTTAGGACTTGTCCTGTAGAAGTCTTATAGTGGATTCTGGACCAGCAAGATTCGACCTCTGGGACACCGACCAGCGCCGAGCAACGGATCATCGTCACTGAGCTGCAAAGCGAAAACAAAACCGAGATCGTCTCTCCAGCAAGGCCATGATGCCTTCACAGCCACACATGGGCCAGAAACACTCCAAGACAAGCCCTTTACTGAAATAAAAGATAAAAATGATGCACTTCATATTTTGTGACATTGCCCTTCCCCCACCCCTGATCCATGGGGCGAAAATGATTATTACCCGCTGCAGTAGAGGCATAAATATCAAAGTGCAGCACGTGGGAATCTCCAGAGACAGAATATATGAGACAATAATGGAACCGAATTGATTGACATTTAACTTTTTTTTATTATTTATTTATCATAATAAAACGCTTTCAAATAAGGCGTGGAAATGACTTTCTGATCATATGCTGACAGCTCAATAGCCCTCGGGGTATTGTGCCGAGGATAACATCTTTATTGTTTTTAGTCATTAAACTCTGACAGATCTTCGACTTTTAAAGACAAAGTTTCTGTCTGGGTCCAACTGACGTGCCGTTAGCGGTCCTGGTCTGGCCAGACACACGCGCCTTTAGTGTCAGATCGCTTTTGTTCCACTGCTACATGCAATTTACTATCCTTCCTTTTAAGAGATTTTAATTGAATTTCTTAGTGTCACTACATGCAGGAACAGAAAAGTTACCTCAGAAACTGTATGTTTCTGAGGTAACTTGGTAACCGTATTAATCTGGTCCAAACCCAGGGACACAAAGGGAAATAAAAGGCTTCCATTCCAAACAGCAACGCCAGTAGAAGGGCAGGATATTTGCATAATACCTTTGCTGACAGGCAATTATAGAGAGGCACATCTTATTCATCTGCTGGTCTAGTTTTTTTTTCAGCCGGTGTAAGGATACATATTCATGAATGGGCAGCCCATTAGCGGCGAACGAACCCGGCTGCACCGGACTGGACTCTCCTCAGCCAGTATAATTACTCAGAGTTTTGATTGAAAGTTTCCCTGCTGCCTTCTGAAGAACAAAACTCAATTCAATACAAGTGGAGGAGATATTGAATTAATTTGCAGAGCAGTTTATTTATTGGAAACGCCTGGTATCACATCAGGATAACCTTCCTGCAGCTACGCCACGAAAACCCAAAGAGAG
>BJFM01003616.1:19298-52380 GCA_016586285.1 Arothron firmamentum | reverse complement strand
GGGGGGGGGGGGGGTCCTGGATTTATTTCCGACACACAATATTCTAGATCAGTTAATGTTTGGTTTTTATGTGTGACAATAGGTAAGAAAATGAATGACCCACAAAAGACTTTGTTTTGGTGTTATCGTGTATGAATGAATATAATTAAAACTAAAATCTGGTATTTGCATTTACACTTCAACAGATGTTTTATTTTAAGCCTGCTATTTGTCCATAATTTACCTAAATAAATCCAGACACACTCAGTTTCGTCGATAAACTGCAACAAATATGTCACATGCCTAAGAGGCAACAACACATGCCCAAATAAAGCAAGTGGTGGCTTCTGGGTGAACTCTCTGACTATATAAGAAGGGAGGCTGAACACGCCGAAGGAGTGACGGACGATCAGTCAAGGTGAGTGTCTTAAAGTCTTTTATTAGCAGAAGGAAGCTTGTGCACCTAATGAACAATGCTGGTCATGGCTGCTGACTGCCAACACAGGGGTGACTATGGAGACAACCGTGTGCTCCCAAACTCATCATTACACCATTGATTTTTTTTTTCAGAACCATCTGCGAGTCTTCAACAGCTGTTCTTCTAAGTGAAAGCAAAACGGTAATAACTTCACTGCTCTTTCTATTGTTGCACTGCACTTTCATAACTACAGCTAGATAAGATACTAACAATTAATTAGGGGATTGAATCACTGTTAGTTTAATATGAAACAGCAGAAAACAGTGATGATTTAAATTTGTCCAAAGGCCACATATTCAGGTATATTTATTTACTTTCTTATGTGTGAATAACTTTAATTACGACAGCATTTACCTTGTGTAGGAAGTTAAATGGCGTCTGTCATCTTTTTTACATGTTTCACAGTAAAGAGTCATCACAATAAATTTTTAATTTGATTTAATTTAAATTCTATTCGGTCTTCCAATGTGCTTATTAGAGCAACCATGGGGGACGCAGAAATGGAGTGTTTTGGCCAAGCGGCCATTTACCTCCGCAAGCCAGAGAAAGAGAGGCTTGAAGCTCAAAACACCCCCTTTGATGCTAAGACGGCATATTTCGTGACTGAACCCAAGGAAATGTACCTGAAAGGGAAACTTACGAAGAAAGAAGGTGGCAAAGCCACTGTGGAGACTCTGTGTGGAAAGGTGAGGGAGAAGGAACTCATACCCATGAACTTTTAACATATTATTAAGAGTACTAGCTGGAATGATGTCATCATTTGAAAAAATAAAAATGTTGCTTTCGTGTCTCTGACAGACCCTCACTGTGAAAGATACGGAAATCTTCCCCATGAACCCTCCGAAGTTTGACAAGATTGAGGACATGGCCATGATGACCCACCTCAGCGAGCCCTCTGTGCTGTATAACCTCAAAGAGCGTTATGCAGCATGGATGATCTATGTGAGTCTGACCTGATCTTCACATCAGCACATGAATCAGATGTGTTACTGAAAGTCCTGCATCCACAGACATACTCTGGGCTGTTCTGCGTCACTGTCAACCCCTACAAGTGGCTCCCAGTGTACGACTCGATGGTCGTAGCAGGTTACAGAGGCAAGAAGAGGGTTGAAGCTCCACCTCACATCTTCTCCATCTCTGACAACGCCTATCAGTTTATGCTGACTGGTATGGAAGCAGTTTTCATGGTTTAACATGTCCTTTTGGTATCTTTCCTAAAAATCAAAGTTTTTGTTCATGCTTCCTTTTCAATTACAGACCGTGAGAATCAGTCTATCCTCATCACGTAAGCACCCCAGATTTATCCTGAAATCAAAGTAATTGCTGATAGTTTTGTGTTACTGATTGGTTTCTTTTTATTTGCTCGAAGTGGAGAATCCGGTGCTGGAAAGACTGTCAACACCAAGCGTGTCATCCAGTACTTTGCAACAATTGCAGTGGCTGGAGGGAAAAAAGAACCTGTCCCTGGAAAAATGCAGGCAGGAGCCGAACCAAAATATCAACACTAATATTGACAGGATACAACTTGGGTGATAAGATTCTTTTTTTTTTTTTTTTTAATGTAAGGGGTCTCTGGAAGATCAAATCATTGCTGCCAATCCCCTGCTGGAGGCTTATGGTAATGCCAAGACCGTGAGGAATGACAACTCATCCCGTTTTGTAAGTGTTTGTTAAAATAAATTTAAAAAATCCCAAAGCAAAGAGCTCTAATTCTAACGGACGACGTTTGGAATAGGGTAAATTCATCAGAATCCATTTTGGAACAACTGGGAAGCTGGCCTCAGCTGACATTGAAACTTGTAAGTAGCAGCGGCAGATTCACTGTTTCTAAAATGATCCCAGCGCTACGTTAAACAGGCACGACTCCTTTCTAAACCCTTGACTGACAGATCTGCTGGAGAAGTCTCGCGTGACCTTTCAGCTGTCTGCTGAGAGGAGCTACCACATCTTCTATCAGCTCATGACCGGACACAAACCTGAGCTCATCGGTGAGTTGTTTTTACAATTGAAGACCTTCCTTCAACCTTCTGCTGAACGTAAATGGTTTTTTTCCCCCCCCATTTTCCAGAGGCTCTGCTGATCACCACAAACCCGTATGACTATCACATGATCAGTCAGGGAGAAATCACTGTCAAGAGCATCAATGATGTTGAAGAATTCATTGCCACTGATGTACGACCCTGACTTAACCTATATTTTAAAAAGAATGCAGCTCAGGCTGATTTCTCTCATTTGGGAGTTTCTGACCCTGTTCGTATCTGCAGACTGCCATTGACATCCTGGGCTTCACTGCAGAGGAGAAGATAAGCATGTACAAGCTGACTGGAGCTGTGATGCAGCACGGAAACATGAAGTTCAAGCAGAAGCAGCGTGAAGAGCAGGCTGAGCCAGACGGCACAGAGGGTCTGTCACACCTGTTCTTTTTATTCACGAGCAGCTGAGCAAGTGAAAACACACAAATCTCTCTATCTCTCTATGAACTCTCTATGACTGTTTTGCAGTTGCCGATAAAATCGCCTACCTCATGGGGCTCAATTCTGCTGACTTGCTGAAGGCTCTGTGCTACCCCAGAGTAAAAGTGGGGAATGAGTTTGTGACTAAGGGTCAAACTGTTCCTCAGGTAAAATCTAGAGCTGCTGTATTGTTTAATTATTTGGAGACTATCTTCTCAAAATGTATTTGTTCTCTTTTATGTTTCATGTTCATTGTAAAATCAGGTCAACAATTCTGTCATGGCTCTCTGCAAGTCCGTCTATGAGAAAATGTTCTTGTGGATGGTCGTCAGAATTAATGAGATGCTGGACACAAGGCAGTCCAGAAGCTACTTCATTGGTGTCCTTGATATTGCCGGCTTTGAAATTTTTGATGTAGGTATACTATTATGATCTTGCAGCCTTTTGTATTCACCGGAATCTTTTATTGACTTGGTGTCATTTTTGAAACTTATTTAGTACAACAGCTTGGAGCAGCTGTGCATCAACTTCACCAATGAGAAACTGCAGCAGTTTTTCAACCACCACATGTTTGTGCTGGAGCAAGAGGAGTACAAGAAGGAGGGAATTGAGTGGGAGTTCATTGACTTTGGTATGGACCTGGCTGCCTGCATTGAGCTGATTGAGAAGGTGAAGCACATGTGACTGAACCAAACAGAAATCATCCCGTGTTCTGCAGAGTTTGGTTTGAATGGCTAATTTCATCTCATTTTAATGACTTAATTTCATTGCACAGCCAATGGGCATCTTCTCCATCCTTGAAGAGGAGTGCATGTTCCCCAAGGCCACAGACATGACCTTCAAGAACAAACTTTATGACCAGCATCTTGGTAAAACCAAGTGCTTTGAGAAGCCGAAGCCTGCCAAAGGCAAAGCTGAGGCTCACTTCTCCCTGGTGCACTATGCTGGCACTGTGGACTACAACATCACTGGCTGGCTGGACAAAAACAAGGACCCCCTGAATGACTCTGTGGTTCAGCTGTATCAGAAGTCTTCAGTCAAACTGTTGTCCTTCCTGTATGCATCCCATGCCTCAGCAGAAGGTATGTGCTGCTGCTTAGAAACAGTTTGAAACCAAGCTAAAAACAGCTGGATGACTGTTGTGTTTGTGTTACGCTGACAGCTGAGACTGGCGGAGGCGGGAAAAAAGGCGGCAAGAAGAAGGGTGGTTCCTTCCAGACCGTGTCTGCTCTGTTCAGGGTAAGATGCGGAACAGTGAGCGACCCGGCTCGTTGAGATTTTGTCTCATTCAGTATCTTTCACAGGAAAATCTGGGCAAGCTGATGACAAACTTGAGGAGCACACATCCTCATTTTGTGCGCTGCCTGATTCCCAACGAATCAAAGACCCCAGGTGTAACCTTTGACCTAGACTCCACAGTTTACTCAGCAGAAATGAGCCACCATTAACATTTGTTGGATAATTTTACAAACACTATCTTGTAATGATATGTCAAAGGTCTGATGGAGAACTTCCTGGTCATCCACCAGCTGAGGTGTAATGGTGTGCTGGAGGGCATTAGGATCTGCAGGAAGGGGTTCCCCAGCAGAATCCTCTACGGTGACTTCAAGCAGAGGTGGAAGATGAAAGTTAAAATGTGTGATGATCTTACAGCTGTCTAACAGAGCAAAATATGTACTTTTAGATACAAAGTGTTGAATGCCAGTGTCATCCCTGAGGGACAGTTCATTGATAACAAGAAGGCCTCAGAGAAGCTGCTGGGATCCATCGACGTGGATCACACACAGTATAAGTTTGGCCACACCAAGGTAGAGCAGGAGGCCAGCAGTACCCGACCTGAGGCTGTTCACTCACAGGAAGAGAGGTCTGGAACACTCACTGTTCTTTATGCTCAGGTGTTCTTCAAAGCTGGTCTGCTGGGAGTTCTGGAGGAGATGAGAGACGAGAAGCTGGCTGAGCTGGTTACCATGACTCAGGCTCTGTGCAGAGGTTTCCTCATGAGATGTGAATTTGTCAAGATGATGGAGAGGAGGTGATGTACTGAGCACTGCCAAATTAAAATGTGCACTTCTGACTTACTTACTCACCCAAACTCTGAAGCTTTTCTTTGCAACTTTCGTTTCTGTTCACAACAGAGATGCCATTTTCACCATCCAGTACAACATCCGCGCGTTCATGAATGTGAAGACCTGGCCATGGATGAAGCTCTACTTCAAGATCAAGCCTCTGCTGAAGAGCGCTGAGACCGAGAAAGAGATGGCACAGATGAAAGAGGACTTTGAAAAGACCAAAGAGGATCTATCAAAGGCCCTGTCTAAGAAGAAAGAACTGGAGGAGAAGATGGTTTCCCTGCTGCAGGAGAAGAATGATCTGCTGCTGCAAGTGCAGACGGTAAGAAATATCATCAGGCCTACAAAATGGCCTGCCTTCAGTGGCCTGTCAGACAAGCTTGTTTACATTCACTTTTAGGAAAGTGAAAACCTCAGCGATGCAGAGGAAAGGTGTGAGGGGCTCATCAAGGCAAAAATCCAGCTCGAGGCCAAACTCAAAGAGACAACCGAGAGGCTGGAGGACGAGGAGGAAATAAACGCTGAGCTGACAGCGAAGAAGAGGAAGCTGGAGGACGAGTGTTCTGAGTTGAAGAAAGACATCGATGACTTGGAGCTCACCCTCGCCAAAGTGGAAAAAGAGAAACACGCCACGGAGAACAAGGTGATAAGACACTTCATTATTTGGTTGGCTTCAGTGAAGTGTACAAAAATTTGTTGCATAGTTGTGCTGTGCTGCATGTGTAGGTGATATTCAGGAAATAAAAAGGGTTTTTTTTAGGTTAAAAACCTGACAGAAGAAATGGCTTCTCAAGATGAAACCATTGCAAAGTTGAGTAAAGAGAAGAAAGCCCTCCAAGAGGCCCATCAGCAGACCCTGGATGACCTGCAGGCTGAGGAAGACAAAGTCAACAGTCTGACGAAGGCCAAGACCAAGCTGGAGCAGCAAGTGGACGACGTAAGAAGCTCTTCACTAGAAACAGGCTGGCTTTTTTTCTGAATTTAGATTGTTCTACATCTTACTGTGTATAAATGCAACAGCTTGAAGGTTCTTTGGAGCAAGAAAAGAAGCTCCGCATGGATCTTGAAAGAGCTAAAAGAAAGCTGGAAGGAGATCTGAAACTGGCCCAGGAATCCATCATGGATCTGGAGAATGATAAACAGCAGTCTGAGGAGAAGATTAAGAAGTGAGAAACAACAAATTTGTCCATTTGCAGCAAAGGATTGAAGTGGTGCTTAATATAAATGCAGATAAAATGTTGAATGTTGAATTTCTCATTCCTTCAGGAAAGATTTTGAAATAAGCCAGCTCCTTAATAGGATTGAAGATGAGCAAACTCTTGGAATACAGCTGCAGAAAAAGATAAAGGAACTTCAGGTATGAATGGAAGTCTGTTCGGTCGATAAGAGTAGAAATATGAAATTCAATCTAACTTTTTGTGTCTCAGGCTCGTATTGAGGAGCTGGAGGAAGAGATTGAGGCCGAGCGTGCCGCTCGGGCCAAGGTTGAGAAGCAGAGGTCTGATCTCTCCAGGGAGCTTGAGGAGATCAGCGAGAGGCTGGAAGAAGCTGGTGGAGCCACGGCCGCTCAGATCGAGATGAACAAGAAGCGTGAAGCCGAGTTCCAGAAGCTGCGTCGTGACCTTGAAGAGTCCACCCTGCAGCACGAGGCCACCGCTGCAGCTCTACGCAAGAAGCAAGCTGACAGCGTCGCAGAGCTGGGAGAACAGATCGATAATCTCCAGAGGGTCAAACAGAAGCTGGAGAAAGAGAAAAGCGAGTACAAGATGGAGATTGATGACCTTGCAAGCAACATGGAGGCTATTGCCAAATCCAAGGTTGAAAGTGGAAAACTCTTCTCTGTTCGTTAACAATATTGTCAGTTGGATGCTAAAGTGTGATGCTTTCTTTCTCCAGTCAAACCTTGAAAAGCTGTGCAGGACTTTAGAAGATCAGCTGAGTGAGCTGAAAACTAAGAATGATGAAAATGTTCGCCAGCTGAATGATCTGAGCGCACAGAAAGCACGATTTCAAACAGAAAATGGTAAGAACATCATGACACCTCATCAATCCTCCCCAAGTCATGGTCTGTCTGATTTACATTTGCTATTAAAATGCTGTGACTGCAATTGTCAGACAGATAGAGCTTGATTCTGCATAAATGTATATCTTAAATACACTTAAACACATCAATAGCCATCTTCCTGAATAAAATAATCTGTGATCCGGTCTTACAAACCAACTCCCTCTGTTATTTGAACATGCAACAAATGTGTTTTTTATATAAAACAAATACCAGCCTTGCTGTTAATTAGAGGACACGGTGACACAATGGAAACAGTGACACCTGCTGGACGATTGACACTACAGCAGCTGACAGAGTGAAACGTCCAGCTCTCTTAGGGAGGGTTTTTTATTTGCAACAGGCAAGCAGCAGCCAGTGAGCATCAGATCAGCTGTCACGTAATTACTCATTTTAAATGTCTGTGAATTTCGGGTTGCAGTCCAATCACAAAAGACACGTGTCAAGAACAAATGTTCCTTAACAAAAGGACATCTTTACTGTGTCTTCATGAGATCACTTATCTTTAGGCTTATAACTTGAGAATGTCTTACAGGTTTCAGTATTGACCTAAGTGGAATTACATCACATGACATCTGACTTTGCAGCTATTATAGTTACCCAGTAAACACAACATATTGTCATATTCACGTGCAATGATGGACTCGCAGCAGCAACAGTATTTAACCTATATATGCAATTGTTTATCCGTTATTGGAAATAATAATTTAAGTATTTTTACTTAATATATTTGATTAGGTGAATATGCACGTCAGTTGGAGGAGAAAGAAGCGCTCGTTTCCCAGCTGACACGAGGCAAACAGGCTTACACTCAACAGATTGATGAGCTGAAGAGGCACATAGAGGAGGAAGTTAAAGTAAGAGACTATTAAATCAGCACGATAATCATCGTGGAAAAGACCAATACATTAACTGGTAACTGATAACATGAAAAACACCCACTCATTTTTTACTGTAGGCCAAGAATGCTCTGGCTCACGCTGTCCAATCGTCTCGTCACGACTGCGACCTGCTCAGAGAGCAGTATGAGGAGGAGCAGGAGGCCAAGGCTGAGCTGCAGAGGTCAATGTCCAAAGCCAACAGCGAGGTGGCTCAGTGGAGAACCAAATATGAGACTGATGCCATTCAGCGCACCGAGGAGCTGGAGGAGGCCAAGTAGGGAACACTCCCAGAATCATGCTGTTTCCATGCACTAACATGGACGTCATTCATGAGACTTGTTACCTGTGGCTTTGAACAGGAAAAAGCTCGCTCAGCGTCTCCAGGATGCAGAGGAATCCATTGAGGCTGCAAATTCAAAATGTGCCTCTCTGGAAAAGACGAAGCAGAGACTGCAGGGTGAAGTGGAAGACCTGATGATCGATGTGGAAAGAGCTAACGCTGTGGCTGCTAACCTCGACAAGAGGCAGAGAAACTTTGACAAGGTTAAATGATTTTCTATCATCACAGACTTTTGCTTTTGGAAATTCAGAAAGATAAAAACTCACAAAGGTGTTTCATATCTCCAGGTCCTGGCAGAGTGGAAGCAGAAGTATGAAGAAAGCCAGGCAGAGCTGGAGGGAGCTCAGAAAGAAGCTCGTTCTCTCAGCACTGAACTGTTCAAGATGAAAAACTCCTATGAAGAAGCTCTGGACCATCTGGAGACCCTGAAGAGAGAGAACAAGAATCTGCAACGTAAGACAGTTTTTACGGTCTGCTTAAATACTCATCTACTAAGTGTTGCTCCTGATATAAAAACTCAACCTTAAAAACTATTCACCAACAGAGGAGATTTCAGACCTCAGTGAACAACTTGGTGAGACTGGGAAAACAATTCATGAGCTTGAGAAGGGAAAAAAGACTGTGGAGGGTGAGAAGACAGAGATTCAGACAGCTCTGGAAGAGGCAGAGGTAAGAGCAAACACACAAATCAGCATTTATAAGATGAAGCATGCGTAAGTCTCTTTGTTTTTTTCAGAACCTTTATATGTTTTACATAACAAGCGTTTTGTGTTTTCCACAGGCCACCCTGGAGCACGAGGAATCCAAGATTCTCCGTGTTCAGCTGGAACTCACCCAGGTCAAGAGTGAAATTGACAGGAAAGTCGCTGAGAAGGATGAGGAGATAGAGCAGATCAAGAGGAACAGTCAAAGAGTGATTGACTCCATGCAGAGCACCTTGGATGCTGAGGTCAGGAGCAGGAATGATGCCCTGAGAATCAAGAAGAAGATGGAGGGAGACCTCAATGAGATGGAGATTCAGCTGAGCCACGCTAACCGTCAGGCGGCTGAAGCCCAGAAACAGCTGAGAAACGTCCAGGGACAGCTGAAGGTATGGTGCCTCCTTAATCACTGTTAAGATGATTCATTTTCTCAAGACTACAGTTAAATGCTATTGTAAATGTCCATTTAGGATGCACAACTGCACCTCGATGAAGCCCTGAGAGGTCAGGATGACATGAAGGAGCAGGTTGCCATGGTAGAGCGCAGGAACAACCTGATGCTGGCTGAGATCGAGGAGCTGAGAGCAGCACTGGAGCAGACGGAGAGAAGCCGCAAAGTGGCTGAGCAGGAGCTGGTTGATGCCAGTGAGCGCGTGGGGCTGCTGCACTCCCAGGTACTGGTTTTTCACTCTCTTTGCACTCAAAAGGCATCACACTGGAGGTCAAGCATCTGACTTGTTTCTTCAATACCAGAACACCAGCCTCATCAACACCAAGAAGAAGCTGGAAAGTGACCTTGTCCAGATCCAAGGTGAGGTTGAAGAAGCTGTGCAAGAAGCAAGAAATGCTGAAGAAAAAGCCAAGAAAGCCATCACTGATGTGAGCCATTCATCGTGAAAAGCATGTCAGTGAATGTCAATGTAGGCTTTGATCCATCAAACATTCCTCCTTGAAATGTCAGGCTGCTATGATGGCTGAGGAGCTGAAGAAGGAGCAGGACACCAGCGCTCATCTGGAGAGGATGAAGAAGAACCTGGAGGTGACAGTGAAGGACCTGCAGCACCGTCTGGATGAAGCTGAGAATCTGGCCATGAAGGGAGGCAAGAAGCAGCTCCAGAAACTGGAGTCAAGGGTAAAGAAGAAGTTGATCTGTGAGGCAGAAGTCAGCTTTCCATCTCCTGTCATCATGAGCGCCGTTTGTTTTCCAGGTGCGGGAGCTCGAGGGAGAAATGGAAGCTGAGCAGAGACGCGGAGCAGATGCTGTTAAAGGTGTCCGTAAATATGAGAGAAGAGTGAAGGAGCTCACCTATCAGGTCAGCAGCCATTTCCTTCTCCTTCGAGAGGGTTGGTACTGGCTGGAAGTAAAAACAGTCACTGCGATTGTGTTCACTGCAGACTGAGGAGGACAAGAAGAATGTCACCAGACTTCAGGATCTGGTGGACAAGCTGCAGCTGAAAGTGAAGGCCTACAAGAGACAGGCCGAGGAGGCTGTGAGTTAAAGCTTTGCCTTAGTGGAGGCTGTGTCTTCATTCATGATGGATTGTGGATTCCTCACAGGAGGAGCAGGCCAACAGTCACCTGTCCAGGTACAGGAAGGTGCAGCATGAGCTGGAGGAGGCCCAGGAGAGAGCTGACATCGCCGAGTCCCAGGTCAACAAGCTGAGGGCAAAGAGTCGGGAGATTGGAAAGGTAAGGGTCACAAGGTCTGCAGCCGCCTGTTACTTGTGCTCCTTCACTGATTTGTTCTTTTCTTCTCACTCTTTTCTCTTTTAGTCAAAAGAGTCAGAGGAATAATCCGCAGGCTCTCTGAAGGACACAGATGAGAATGATGGATGTGGAACGTTTGGTTTCCGATTGAACATCTACTTGTAGATCTATATTAAATAAAATCTGTAGCACCAGCTTGTTGCCCCTGGAATTTTCTTTGCACGTTTAATCAGAAATGGAGTACATCGTTTAAAACTCGCCATCCTGTCTGTGTTCTCCGCATGTTCGCCGTATTACCAGAAACTGACTTTGAAATATCCTCCATCCTCATATTAATGATATTGTCAGTGCAAATAGCACCAATCAAAATGTTTCGGCAGAGTAAGCAAAGCCCCTCCTGGCAGTGCCCCCACCTCCAGCAAGATAATGTTCCCCATCAGACCACAAAAATGACAAACTCACAGACCAGGACAAGGTTTTGTCTGGACGCCAGATCAGCACAACCGAGGCCAGCGTGGCGTTCATGGGGCATGAGGGTGGAACAGTGTCCCACTGTGTCCAGCGTGGCGTTCATGGGACATGAGGAGTGAACAGTGTCCCACTGTGTCCAGCGTGGTGTTCATGGGACATGAGGATGGAACAGTGTCCCACCGTGTCCAGTGACGGCTACCACAGATCCCCTTCAGAGTTCCTCGGGGTGTGTCCTGACAGATCAGAGCTGTTTTAAGGCACAAAAGAGCAAAGTTGATGTTATCATTCAGTCTTGTATATAATTCCACGTTGTTTTTGCTCTGTATATACATTTTCAATGGTATTTTTCAGCCACAGATCCAGTAGAATATACATCCATATGATAATAGCCATCACATCGAGAGAAATGAGCTTCCATAAATTGCATCGTTTGGTCAAACAGCCATCAAAAGCAATTTTAACTTTTTTTTTGCATGAAGTGGGA
This sequence comes from Arothron firmamentum, assembly GCA_016586285.1. NCBI lineage: Eukaryota > Metazoa > Chordata > Actinopteri > Tetraodontiformes > Tetraodontidae > Arothron > Arothron firmamentum. The sequence continues at coordinate 40,754 of BJFM01003616.1, read as the reverse complement.
GTAAACACTCATTTCTTAGTCTTGTTCCATTGGTTTGCACCATCTGTTGCCTTTTGCTTCCTGTTTTTTTGGGAGTGATTCAATTAACCCCGTTACAAGTGACAGCTGCCACCGCCGATCCTGCAGCAACTGTTTTGCTTCTGAATCTGTAGAACCACACAGAGCTTTACACCAACGTGTCACCTCACTGTGCACGCAGTCCACACTCAGGTATTTAAGAAGCATGCGTGGTTCAAAACTCACATGAAATCTGCATACATTGACAAAACTTTGAGTTTTCTGTATCACTTATACCTGGAGCCGGAAATTGTTTTAGTCCAAGGAAATATCTTATCAGCCAGAAACTACTTTATGCATCTTGTTAGGTTGTACTAAAATAAACTGCTTAATTTAGCTCAGAGATAATAAGGAAAGATTCCAATTGCTCATGCAGAAGTACTGACTCTCAGCTCTTTGAGTTAATAAATGATATTTTATGCTAGGAGTATTTAAGTTCTCTGATCTTGTATCAAAATCAATTATTACCCAGCAGGAGGTCAACAGCAGATCTTCATCGGTCCACCTGAAGGCTTCGTCCGTCTCCACTGCTGCTCACTGTATGAGTGGAGCCTCAGGGGTCTGCTGGTTGCGCCTCACACGGCAGGTCAAAATGACAATAACATTTGAAGTGCTTTGCAAAACACTGGTGGTATGATTTCACATCTAAATCAGACGAAGTATTTCTCTTTAAGCTGCAGATCGAGGCACCGTGCCTGCTGGACTGCGGGTATTCAAACAATGCAAACAGGCCTGCTGAGAGCAGCTGACCTTTTGGACTGCTGGTGAATCAAAGGAGCCAAAACATCCCTTAACCCTCCGCCCCTGTCCACACAAGTCAGGATCTGTGCAAGTTGCCAGTGAAATATCATCTTTCCTCTGAGGCCCGCAGCTCGCTGCTTCGCATGTTTATTCAATGACATTAAGAACCATGAATCACGCAAGCTGCAGTTCTTTTCTGGTGCATGTAAACTGGGCCCGGACAGCTGGCACAGTCCGTCAGCATTAGATAATAGATCCACTGGCTCTAGTTGAGGACAGAGACCTTTCTTCCCCATTTGTGGTATTTGCAGCATGAATGAAACTGTTCAGATTAGAATATAATTAAAAAAAAAAAAAACTATTGAAAACCCTTTTAAAACTCTGCAAGCAAACACATAAAATATCAAGTTAAGGGATAACAAAAGGAGCAATAACAACACACGGCTGAAGTGAAAAATAAGAATAGCATTTAATCACCAAAGATATAAACATTTAAATATCCATTCTGCAGTGGTGCTGACAAAATCTTTACAAAGTTAGCCTTTCGTTTTCAGCGGACTGCGTCACGTCGTCTGTACAAAAATGAGGTGGCGTTGGAGACTGACACAAAGAGAGGAATCTGTCCCGTGTAAACAATAAGCAAAGCAAAGATTGCAGCAGAAACATCGACACGCTTGTCTGCTTATACTCCATAAAGAACAGAAGAGACAAGGACATTGAGTAAATGTTGGGTTTTTTTTCTCTGTTTTGCAATTTTCTTGTAAATACGTAACTGTGCTCACGCAAACTTGGAAAACATTCAATTCCTCTAAGACTCATTCACCAAGAAACAATCAAATCCAAGAATAAATTAACTTAACAACACCTAAATCTATTGTAGAAATAAACTTAACTCTTAAGTGGCTCTGCCCACGTTTTCAAATACTGTGTTTCTATTTATTTATCTCCTAATTAAGATCAGGCAGTATGATGCTCACGACTCTGGATGTTGCTGTGCTTTTATTTGCCGCAGAAGACCCAAACCAACAACGCCGCTGACAGTTTCTTTTGTCGGCTTCACTGAAGTCAAACTCTCGCACAGCAAAGAGCTCTGAGGCCTCCACGTTGCCCCAAACATCCACAGGGGGGCGCTCTCACCCCTCTGTGGACAGGAATGTAAAATATATGTACACACATCTGAAAACCATTCAAAAATCATGCAAATAAATACCAGTAATTTAAAGCAAAACTACAACACTGACCTCGGCAGAGCGTAATCTAACGTGTCCCAGAGCACTCCCTAAAGCTTTGCTGAGGTCTTCTGTTGAGCTTCAATCTGCATCTCTGGGTTCCCATCATGCTCGGGGACAGCAGAGACTCACAACAGAGGGTAATACTGTACATGAACATTCGCTTGTTACAGTCAGTCCTGATGAATACGTGTCCAAAAGGACTCAAATGTCAACTCCAGAACAGGAGAGGCAAGGTGAAACAATAAAGGACCAGGACATCAGGGGGTGAGGAGGCTGGGGGCGTCAAATGATTCCTGTGGTGCTCCTGTGAAAGGAGTTCAGGAGGAGCTTATTTCATTCCCATTTAAGTCCATTTTTGAGCCAACGACCCCCTTAAAATAAAGCAAAATAAAAATTCAAGCTGTCCTGCAGGCTGCAAGAGGTCATCCATAATGACGCTGGCAGGCTGGAAGAGCAGGTGCACAGGAGGGGGAAGCAACATTTTACTAATGTTTTGTCCAAGAGATTTTTTAAAAACTCCTCCTCTAACTCAAAACAGATTAAAAAACAAAACAAAAAACACACGCACACGCAAGGCTGGTGATTTTTCCATGCATGAGAATGACTGGGTTTTAAAAGGTCAAAAGGCTGTGAAAATTCCTCACTAGGCCAAACATCTGAGAGGCTTTTTGAAGCAAATAAAGAAACTAAAAATCCTGATTCAAAATATAATACCTGCACTTTCAATATACACAGTGCTGAGCAGTGCATTTGCAGTATTTACTGTGTATAACTGACTGTCTCACAGCTTTATGATTGCTGTACAAAGCTTAATCACATCACTGTCATGAGGAGATGTTACAGATGATAAAATTCTAAATATTCAAACATCACTTCCAGTGAGACGCCAGGAGAATAGCAACACAGGCTCAAACAAAACAGAAACCATAACATTAGTGACACCGAAAGCTCTTCAGAAGCTACATTCTCCATACAGAAGCATACATTAAGTGCATAAATTGAACTTTGACAGTTGTGACACAGGATAGAAAACACTAGTGTAACACACCAGTAATGCAAGAGGTTTGAAACACGTCGGCCACTAACCTCACGCTCCGTAAAACTACATGCACAGTGCTGCACGTACATGACTTAAAATGTGTGGTCATCATAGGTAGCATAAAGGATCAGACACCAGCATTGCAGCGATTTTCAGATGTTTGATCATTTTGGTCTCTTTATCTGGTTTTATTGTTATCAGCGGGAAGCACTTCAAAGTCCTACTTTCTCCGTGTAAGCAACGCAACAAAATATGCATTTAAATCACAAAATCTTTGCTGCCATAAAGGTCAAAGTGCTCATCAAATGTATTTTCAAAGGGGGAAATTTCATTCAAATTCAGACCTTGTGATGCGAACGAGAAGTGGCACAGAGAAAAAGCTTAAAGTGTCTATTTCTGACGCAGCAGGGAAGAATCTACCAGAGGCTTGGCTCCATTTACATTTTCATGCTAGATAAAAACTAAAAAAAAAACCCTCAGCTGAGTATTTCCAGTAATTGAAGACGTCCAAACAGTGAATAATTACTTTCCCTGTTTATTTTAAGATGACATTAATGTATTCAATGTCTGTTTATATTATTATTATTATTATTATTATTATTATTATTATTATTATTATTATTATTATTATTATTATTATTATTATGTTGATTTCAATGTATTTTGAGAAAGTACTCATTCTTTAAATTTTTATCTCAGCAACATTTTAGACCCTATAGTATCATATACTATGTAAAAAGCTTGCTAAAAGGGAGCAAATACTTGAGGATATTAGGCCAGCTGAGTCTCTGTTCTCGTTAAAACGTTTTCTTACTGTTAATTTAGTGCTTATTTAAAGCTATTTGATGTAAAATGTTCTGTGTAAAAATGTTCTTTTAATCATGATCATTATTGTTATAATAATACTGACCTACAGGTGGCAGTAATAAACCAAGGAAGATAAAATACTGCACTAGAGGCTATGTGGTCAGAGGGAGCAGAATGATCAGGATGGAAAAATGACCCTAATGTACAAATAAATGTGCATAAAAAATTCAGTCCAACCTTAAAAAAAGAACAACAATGACAACAGCAAAAAAAATAATGTTAACAGAGTTTGAGTAAACAACACTGCTCACCATCGTCTCTACTACTTTCTAGAAAGGAAAACTACTAAAGTTAGAAAAGTCCAAAACATGTAATGTAGGGTTAATTGAAATAATTCTTTTATATTAATGGTAGAGAGTATCTGGAGCTCCTGGATCACGAAGGATGATGTATATGATGATAATGTGCTAATGCTGATGTGTTTGGGATAATAATACTTCCTCATCTTTAGCTAATACAGCTCTAATTTTACCTTTAATTTAGGTCATGCTCAACAAAGCTTTAACTGAATCATCAGGTTAGATGATTCATCATTCAGTCAAAGGTATACTTCTGCTGCCTCCCTTTTTTGGCACCCGTTCACATGCTTCGTCCATGTTACATGCACACTCAGAACATTCTTTTCCTACATTTGGCACTTAAGCCTTTAAACTCCAACAATTACAATAAGGCCAACAAACATTAAGTGCTAATCCACATGTTCTTCTTCCCTATGCTTTGGGGGAATCAGAGATCAAATAAGAATGATTTTTGTGACCTTACGTAGATCTGAGCCTAAACCCACAGAGATGAGGGATGTCGGAGGGAAGGTTGGATGAGTCAGATGTGAAAAAGGGGCAGAATAAGCTGAATAAAGAAAAGGACTCCAATGCAGGACTGGAGAGCATGACCCCGTCCACACTCTGATGTATTTTCCTGCAAAAAGAGTTGACAATTAGACATCTATTCCAGGGCAAATGTAAGGTTCTTTGATTCTACTCACTAAGGCACTGTAGTCAAAGCAGGAAGTGGGGCCTTTACGATAGCGTGCGTTGCTCAGAACCTCACATGGATTTTCTTCCTGAACTGTTTGGGTAACGTGAGTTTAAGGAGCTCACAATGATCCACACATATTCTTCACATTCAGCACAAACACCAGGGTGAGCATGCCAGAGCAAAAAGGATACACTCTGTCCTGACCTGTGTCAGTCTTTCTATCTCACATGAGCTGCACGGGAGCGTCTCTGCGACAACAAAGAGGAGGTTGGTGTTTTCTATCCGTTTAGCATGGAACAGCCTGAGGAGAGACAAGGATGGATATTCAGTCGGCTGTATACACCGTGTTCAGCAGGGAGCAGAGCGTCAATAAATCCTGCTGATGCTCTTGGGAAACACACCGTGAGCAGTTTCCACAGTCCTGCAGCACGTTGTAGGAGTTGGTGGTGTTTGTGAAATAGAACTGACTTTGGATGGTAACACAGCTGCTTTCCCTCGTCTCGAAACCTTCCACTAGAACATCATCTGGAAGAGAAAGTGTTTGGTATGGTATCTGATTGATCAGGCGCAATTAACAACGTGTTTCTGTACAAATGCACTCATGTATTTCCGTGCCTGTGCAGTGTGTCAGTCATCATTTTATCTGGTATATTTAGTATTCTCTATTTTTGCATCAGTAGATTACACATAGATAAAATCTGAAGAGAGTTGTTGAACTAATGATGTTTATGAGTACTGAAATTAATAAAATTATTTGCTTTGTAGAGCTGGAGAGACAACGAGACTAAAAGCTGTGATTATACTGGTTCTGTGCCAAATGAAAGAAGAGCAGTGCAAAGACACATAAATCTACCTTGGTATAGCCAGCTGTTGTGGAGCAGACCATACAGTAGCTGCTGGGTCACAGACCTAAGAAAGAGTTCACATAACACCTTATTAAAGGATATAGATTCGATAGACAGCAATAAATAAAAGTAAACGCTTTTACAGCTACAGTAAAAATGAGCTGTAAATATTTGGCCGACAGCTGCCCAGAATGTAAAGAGGCCCACTTTCACAGGCAGACGTCTGGACACACTCTTTAAAGGGCACCCCCACATGCTGTCGCTGACATCTGACCCGCAGCACACACATTCTTACCATGCCACTGTGGATGTCCACCATGCCAGGTTCAGGATGTCGGTGATGGATGGCTGCGGAGAACAGACAGAATTTACACATGTAAGCATTCCATCATACAAAAACAAGCTGTATCCGAAACGCACACAACACACAGACATACACCCGCGTGGCTACATCCTGTCTTGCACAAGAAATGTCCAACAAAATAGAGTTGTTTTTTTTAGGATGGTATATTTAGACCAAGGATTTATGTCAAATTTCTTAAAACAATTTGAACTTATTTCCATCTGCTTTTTTAAAAAAAATGTTTGACTGACAGCAAATGTTATAGGCACTCTGTTATAAATAAGGTTTAAAATAGATAATACACTTTAATATAATAACTCATATTATCAAAATGTTGTCACACGCTAATATTAGTTTAGACATCTTAATTAAAAAAATATTGAAAGAGATCCCTAAAAAAAGGTCAATAAGTGAGTCTGTTTTGGCTCCATCTAGAGGTGCAAATACAAATTGCAAGAATTTTTTTCCAGTGCGAAGTTAATTTGTCGTACATTTATATTTTAAAAAAGAGCTGGAAATACACTTTTATTACTACTGGCGGATGGGTGAGTAATGTTAAGGGATCTGAAAAGTTTGAATTGCAGTATGTTTTATAGCTCCTACCACTTGAATCTACAAGATGAAATAAACAAACTTGTTTTTATATATACCATTAATTTACAAGGGTGGCACAACCAGCCCACAAAACCTGTAATCTCTTACCACAAAGATGCTTCTCACTGCTGCGCCCGTGTGGCTGCTGCTGACTGGTTCACATGCAGACTGGTACTGGAAAGTCTGACGACGACTGAAAATTGAGTTGTTATAGAGAGCGTGCATCAGATATGGGTCCACATCCCCGAAGAAAAGACCAATCTGTGATAACAGAGGACAGAAAAACAGAGTTCAGCTGAAAATTGAAGAAAAAAAAATAAAAAATACAATTTCCGTTGCTCAGAAACGTAAAACATTTATTAGCATCTGACCAAATAATGATCAAACAAAGCCTGAGTGTGTACACACAAATAAAAAATATTTTTTAAAAATCCTACTTTTTTCCAGTGATCTCTTTGGTTGGACATGACCAGGAAGCCACCATCATCAATGAGATAACAGAGGAGGTCCTACCAACACAACACATATGATTTGAGAGACATTTTAGATTATTTTTTAACCAAGTTTTAAGGACACAATGTGCTGAACACTGAAACTAGGGGCACAAAATGGATCCAGAAGAACACTTTTGTGGTTCTAAAATAATAACCACTCTTACGTCGGTGTTTACTTCACAGTCCATCTCACAACTTCTGGATGGTCCGCACTGCAGGGCAGGTTATGGAATGAGAGAGTTTCATTACTTTTGTGCCAGTAAACAAAGTCCGGCTGATGATCGATAACCGGTGGTGCTCTCGTACCCTGTGTGACCCTTGTCGACTGTCGGACACGTTGCTGGCCAGAATCTTAAACTTGTCAACCCACGCTTCCAAATCCAGCTTCACTCCGACCACTGAAGGACAGCCACAGTGAGGACAGAAAGGACAGATGGTGAAAGAAAAGGTGTTTTCATCTCACACCAAATAACACAGCTGAAGTACAGGTACAGTCTATTATTATTTTTTATTTCACATCCATATGACAGCAAACACCTGCGCTAACTCTGCGCACTCGTAGAGGAGACATGTGAAGGGACGGCTGCTACCCCGACATGAATGCTTTGTATTACACTCAAAATTAGACCTGCCAAAAACTGGTTCAGCTGCAAAAATAAGAAAAGTGCTGGATGCAGCGGTGTTTCCACTCCTGTCGGAGCCTGCGGGTTCCATACCTGCTGGAGAACCTGTGTGTAACTTTCTCCAAAGGTTTTCAATCAGACAGAGTTTCTGGTGACAAGGGTTTTGTTGCTTTTTTGGTGTCACCATGTGAGAAATTGCACTATGTGTGTCCCTATTTTTGACAGCAACAAACACGAGACTGGTTCACAGCTGACAGATGCGTCCTGCTGTGCACTCAGAGCAGAGAGAACAGGACAGAGCTGGATGCTTCTGCAGCAGCTGCTGAAAAAATGGATTTAAAGATAAACGAGTTTAATGTGTTCAATCTGTGCTAAATAAACATAAACCGGGAGTTTGTGTCAGACACATAAAAGGATTTTCTTACCTGCAGGTTTCAGAATTTTGCCCCCTAAATTAACTTCGACAGCCGAACTGACCAGAATCCCAACTGTGTTGTTTTCAGGACCCAAAGTGTCATCTAAAGCTGAAACACACCAAAATGGGATTAAAAGAGCTAACATGCTGAAAGGTTGGGCACAATGTGGACCCAATCTGATCCAGGTTATCTCTATGTTCTTATTTGTTCTATGTTACATAGATCACAATATCTTAACCGACTGATGTACTATTATTTGCAATTTTTATATTTTTGCTCTGAAAGTATGCGCTTACTCACCAGATCTGAAAGGGGGTCTGAAGATGTAACCTTTGTTGTCCAGGCTGCGTCTGTAGTAGTTTGAATTGAAGGGTTCAGGATCCTCATCCCATAACTCTGCAGCTCTGTCACATTTAAGACAAAAGGTTCATGACAGTTTCTCTACAAGAATCCTGGTATAATTGAGTGTTTTGTTACAAAGTTCACTCACACATTAGGGAACACTCGTGTAATTCCCCCATCAGTGGATGCAAAAACAGCCAGGAAACCGTATCTGAAACAAGAAAATGCTATCACAGCAGCATTGTGCATGAAGAGCATCCTCCATGTCCTCAGCATGAAGATGACAGAGTGTAATGCTGCAAAGAAAGTTCAGACTCACGAATTCAAATCCTTGTTCTTCCAGACACGAGAGGCGAGCTGTCCGATGATCCTCGAGTCCAAAATCAGGTTGTGGACGAGGCCCAGATCACCTGAGACACGAGACAAGGATAAATATCTAATTTGTGAATCTATTGCGGCCCTTACCAGACTCACATTCATCCGAGTCCAGAGAAATGTCGAGCATGAGCGAGAGGAAGTTCTGTAAAAACTGAGTGTTGTTGTCGGAAAGATGCAGACGTTTGCAGTATTCTCTGGATAAAAAAGAGAGCGGAATTAATAACAGCAGACAGAGAAGAGAGACCAGCAGAGTGACAGGGAAGACGGCGCCAACCTCGGCGCCAGAAACACGTGTCCAGAGGACTCGAAGGAGCTGGGTAGCAGCGACTGCATATCTACAGAGCAGACACAGAAGGTGATGCTTTTTTTTCTGTTCCGTCTTTTCTGTGGTGCACACGCCACGGAACAGAAAGTCACATGTTCTCAGTACTCACATTGGAGCTGCAGCATCACATCACTCAGGTCTGCCTGGATGTAGAACTCATTGTAAGGAGGCAACACCAGACCGAGACTAGACGCAATCGAGGATACACAAGAAAGTTGGACTGAATCTTCTAGTCTATGAATATCAGGCCAGATGCTGGCTGGTGGTCTCAGTCTAGAGGCTCACCTGTAATCTGTGCCGTTAACTGGAGTCCAGGTGTAACCCCTGTACACATCATCGACGTATTGCTAAAAAAGTGAGTAAACAGGCTGTCATAGTCATGTCAGGATACTGCTTCAGAAGATAATGCTCATAGTTATTAACACAAGACTGAGATGAAACCCAGAATGTACATCCAGAGGCCAGCATCAGTTTGCGCATAATAACAAAGTAAACTCTTTCATCAATTTCTGTGTCATTTTAATATATGTCTTACTCTGGCTTTGTATATGGTTAAGTGCTATTAAAATTAGATCAAATGGTAATGATCTTAAAATTCCAACCTATTTTTAGATTGAATTGTAAAATGGTAATGTTACATTGTGACATTACAATACAAGACTTCAACCAATAAATAACTGAATTGAGATATAACTATTTTTGACTATCTGTGCAGCATCCTGGATTGACAACAGTGCCCTTTAATGTTTTATTCAGATAAAGTCACTTCAGAATCTTGCCTCATTGATGGACTTGAGGAGAGTTTTGATCTGCATTTCACCTGGTCGTCCATCAATCATTTGTCGCCGGATCTTAAAAAAAAAAACCAACACAAAGCTGTTCCTTTCAGTTGGAAGATGTTAGAAAAAAAGAAAAAATGTCACATGGGACCTTTGCTGGGGAGTGAACACAGATTAGAGGAAGAATGTCCCTCTGGAGCTACTTTTGTGCATTGGCCCAGTATTAACATCGAACATGAGTTAAGCAACGAGAGCAGAAAGTGCCTGAAAACAAGAGCATCTCGGTCCATGAGCATTTCATGCTCACCTCCTCTTTACTGCTGTCCTCCACCTCTGCATCCAGAAAGTCCAGCGTCACAGGCTCAGGGAGGTTCACTAGCTATACAACCACATCAAACCAGAGTGTTAAACAGATAGTCCCGCGTACAGACTTCTATATATGTGAGATGATCCTCATCACCTTAGGCTGAAGATTTGGGTGAAGGAGAAGATAACCGTTTGCATCAATGGCAAAGATATAACCATTGGCGCCAAGCTGTTTAAGAAGCCAAACGAGACAGAACAGAAATGTGTCCTCTTATCCAAGCAAGAATCATTTGTAAATATGTATATGTAACTGAATATACATACGTTGTAGCGTGGGGTTAATCGCTTTATTTCATCCAGATGAACGTCCACTCCCATTACTCCCAGTATCAGCTGATTCTGGTCAGATAATTAGAACAACATCCATTTAAATTTTAGAGCAACAACCTGGAAGCCGTTGAGCTGATAGGAATACGATATAGACAACAGCTATTGAAGGTGTACTGTAAGTATGGAGCCATTAGTTTAGCTTAAATTTATACATTCACACAAATAGTTTTACTATATTTTATTTTATAATAAACATATTCTAATTACATTACCTGTGAGCCTCCCTTCATGGTGAGATTGAACACAGGCAAAGTTCCAGTTATAACCATGCCAAGACCCTACAAACACCACCGTCATGTGAACGAGGACATTTGTTATTGAGTGTGCACAGCTTATATCCTGTAAATGATAATAATGATAATAATTATGAGAGGAGGGTTGTACCAAAGCATCCTGATACACGTTGGTCCACTGAACCTGTTTGGCGTCACTTCCTGCTAAAACCATGGGTCGTCCCAACACATCGAGGTACTCCTGATCAAACAAACACTGACATCAGGCCGTGCGGGACACCAAGTGTATGTAGATGTTTCTACTCTGAGAGTGAGTGCCACAAGGAGAACCAGAACCAACAAACAGGAATCAGCTGTGTCAGAGCCATTGAAAAACCCACCTGGGTGTTAATCCTTATCGCACAGATGGAACGGATCTCAAAATAGTAACCTGGCAGGCAACACAGAAAAAACACACACAGTGAGAGGGAGGGAGGAGAAACTGAGGGGGGTGGAGCTTAAAGAACAACATCACTAAGGGATTGCAGCGTGCCAGAGCTGCAGGGGGTGGAGGGGCAGGGAAGGACATCCCTCCAGAGGTGTGCCCAATTCCACTCTGGACACTCCATGAATATTAAAAGCACCGTTCTGACTTGTGTGTTCTACTCAGACTGTAGCTGAGTGGAACATGAGGCTAATTATCTCTAACACCAACCATGACCTGAACAGAGAAGTAAAATTGTTACCAGCTGAGGTTCATAATAAGGTGAGACAGAGACAACCTGTTGTATTTGCGCTTGACTTAATAACATCAGACCACTTTTATGATGAAAAGTGAATCTAAAGTTCAACTTACCTTTGTTGGTGCACGCAATCCACTGTAAAGGCGTGACATCATAATTGTGTTGACCCACGGAAAAAGTAAAAACTCGCACCTTATTTAAAAAAGGACAAAATGGTTTGAGTGCTTCTGAAATCCAGAGATTAACTGAAAAAACCTGATGTGGTGATCATCAAACCAACCGTTTTGTTGGGCCAGTTGTATTGCATGAAGACGTCCTGAGCTCTGTCCTCTCCTCCATCGGTGAACAGCATTATAATTTTATTGCAGTTGGCCCGAGGGACATTTGTCTTCTGAAAAAATTCATTCAGATGTGAGACCAGTGAGACCTACCAGTGAGTCTCCAGGTGATGTCGATGCACGTGTTACATACGTTCAACAGCTGGTTGAAGGCAAAATGAAATCCAGACTTGTAGTCTGTGGTTCCTTTGGCCTGCATCTGTTGTACGGCATCCTTGAAGATTTTTTTGTTGCGCACGTTGGCTTGGACCAGGTGTTTGAAGCAGGGAACCACAGCCTCGGCCTTCTCGTTAAACTAAATCGTAGGTAAAGAAGTATTTAATTATTAGAAGTCCTTATTTATGGGGCCATTTAAACAAAGACGTTACAATACTGACACAACATGGACGTTGAGGTCTTGTGGAGACTTACCCTGGCAACGTTGACATAGTCATCGTCAGACAACGTGTCCAGCATCTCCATCACTGATGCTTTTATCAGCTTCAGTGTGAGTCCACTAACACTGCCACTCCTGTAACCACACACACACCCACACACACACACACACACACACACACACACACACACACACACACACACACACAAATGTGCATGATTCAGCAGTATTTTGCACTGTTTACAGTCTGGAACTGCAGACAGGCCAGTTCAGCACTGAACAGAACTTGGCAACACATTTTGCTCTAAATCCTTTTACAAACTGTGCATCATTGTGCTTAGATGTTAATGTGTTTACCTAGGATGCATACCAGAATCTGAGTTTATACCTGTGGTTCGATGGTGCTGGAAATCCATGATGTTATTTTGAACTTATCATGTGGCGTTTTGGAAACTTTTGGAAGAAGTCAACGTCAGGATGTGAAACATGGATGTGAAACATAGTTCATCACTTACACATCAACGAGAATGACCATATCTTTGGGGGATGAGGCTCCCTGGATGTACCTACAACAAAGGTAAGATGGAACACTTTAACAATGCACGATGACACCGAGAAGAGAGAGCAATTTTGAAAAGCATATACTCTACCATGGTCGTCTTCTGACGTCATACAGGTCAATTTTATCAGGTGATTTCCATGGTGTAGCTTAAAAATATGATATCAATTTAGACATTTCCACAGACTGTGAACAAACATCAAACCTGACACAAACACCAGCAATCACAGGAAGTGCATGAACAACTGTTTGAAACTACCTGGGTAGTACCGAGTGACGCCTGTCGCGCTCCCAAATGCTTGCCACAGCAGCGACGGATCTTCTTGGCTGTTCTCCATGAACACTTTCTCCAGCGCCTGCGTCCAGTTTAACTCGTTCAGGATGACTGGAGCTGGAGAACACAGTCAGATACGCATAAGCTAGAAAAATCGGTGACAAGTTTTCATGTTAGGGTGAAAAGAACGACATAATAAAAGACTGACTTGCCTCCTTTATAAATGTCTGTAGGTATTTGGACAGCCGTGTAGGAATAGTTAACGTTGTTTTTGAAGTTTGGATCGTACACAAACTCCAGCTTAATGTGTGAAGGATTCTCCATCTCTCCTTCCCCATCCATGGAATACTAGCAGAGAAGAGGGTCTACTTATTCATTCTGGTGCTATTTAGCAAATTCAAAGTCAATTTAGTGTCATAATAAACTCCCTATCCCATTAAACTCACAAACAGATAAAATGGTTCAGCTGTTACTCACATAATCCAGATCTGCCTTTGAATCATAATAAGCCATGTCCAGTTCCTGAAGAAAAAGGATGCTAGCGTCAGAATACAGGTCAACAGATACATAAATACTTGGGAAATTGACAGAATATAAGTTAAATGTCAGGAAACATCTGTCACGCTCCAGCTTCCCTTTCTTAGGATGCTACACTGATCACGAGGCCATCCGATGGCCTTGTGATAGAAATAACAGTCATGCTGCTGTAAACTAATTCAGTCTAATGAATTATAGCCATAATACCAAGAAACTCACCATAGCAACACATAGAGGAGACGTGAGAACATATATCAGAGTTAATTTTCTTAGAAAAACCAAAACCATAATTATTTTTGAACTCAAAAAGACAATAATGAGAGAAACTGTGAGAAGCTATGAAAACAACAGCTTAGTATTCTTAGATTTAAAAAGAGCACAATTCAGATTAAACTTGACAGCTACTCAGAATCTGTTGTTTCTATTTTTGTCCTCTTCATCCTGTCTTTAAAAACGCTTTGTTTAATGTCTTTAGTATGGCAGGAGATTGTTTGCCGTCTTCCTCTGAATGTGCTATCCCTGCAGTGGTCCAGAAATACCTGCCTGCAGCACATCCAGCTGTCTCTGTCCTATACCACACGCTCAGCCTCTCTGGGAGGTCTCTGGTACAAACTGACAGTGCATGAGTGAGAGGCCATGTGAGGAGATGAGGTCGACCCATTTCCTTCGGTTGGGCAAATGAAGGAGACCAAGTGGAAAAGTGGTACGCCATTGTGTGCAGGACTCGACAGAATGGCTCGGCTGAGCACGTGCTCTCGTCTGTGCTCTCACAGCTGAGCACCCATCAGCCGACTGACTAAATTCAATTTTTGTCTTCGTGTTGCCCCATGTGGAGGCACAGCGCTCAGAGAAGTTCCCATCTGGTCGGAATTTTTAACAGCGGTTACATCGTTTGGTTCGCCACATTAAGGTCGGGTGAAGTGAGGCTGAGCTGAAAACGAATCCTCAAAGCAGAAAAAGTATTCAACATATAAAAGAATTAGTTATGAACCTGTGGTGTGACACTGAGATTATGACTGCTGCAAGTTATAGCATTAAAACTACTTGTGATTCAATATTTTAAAGGATGTGATGACTTTTTTTTATTTTTCATTCCAATTCCTTATCTTTTTTCTTTCAATTCTTGCTGATTCCTCATCAGGAACACTGGAGGTGCTAGAGTCTTTCCCAGGAATACAACCTGGACAGGTTCTCAGTCCATCGCACACACCATTCACTCCCGCACACACACACACCAAGAGGAAATGTAGTCTCTCCAATCAACATGATATTTTTGGACTGGAAAAGAAAAAAAAGAAAAAATCCACACTGACACAAGGACAACGTGCAAACTCCTCATGGAATGATCCCAGCTAGAACTCAGCCCAGACCTTCTTGCTATGCTGAGATTGTGCTAACCATTCCAACACATCGCTAACCTTTCATCGTGGCTAAATGCCCCTGTGTTTGTTCCAACTCATGTCTTAACAACACCTACATCTAATAATTACTGTTAAATATAATTTATATTACAATTTTTCCACTTCAGCCATAACTTGTCACTGAATCACCATTATTATCATGTTTCCTGAAACATCTGGGAGCTGGTGACTGAAGTTAAAGGTTAGTTAAGGTTCTGGTATGAGCAAACATTATAAATCATTCATGAAGGTGTCCACCGTGTGCCAGCTGTGAGGAGGGTGAGCACACCTCTGGACAGCTGAGACCGTGTGCTGCTAATGCGCTGAAAAGCTGAAGGGTGGCTGTGCCTCCACAATCGGCACTCTGTGTTTTTATTTATTTTTACTCATTTATTTATAACCTCGTGCAGTTCTGAACCTTGACGGGGCCCTGTGCCAGAAACTTCAGCGCTCAACAGCAGCTCCGGGCCTATAATTAATGATAGGTCAGGTCAGTCTATACAGCAATGAGCCGAAAATGATTCACTGATATCAGAAAACTGAAGAGCTCACGAGGGTTTCAGAATATTAATATCATAAACATAAAAAACAACTAGGCTGTGGCGAAAACTGAGGTAACTCTTATTCACTCATCTTAAAATGTTTTTAGCAGATCACTTTAGGCTTTACCTTGATTCCATCTTGCCAGAGATGCTCTCGCTGCAGCCGCTCTGCTTCATTGGCCAGCCTCTGACCATGAAAACACACACGTCAGTTTAAAACCAATGATGGCCGATTTAAAGAAATGCTGCAAAACTCAGTGTTTTATCCTTGAGACACGTGACACAAACGCTGCTGTCCGCGGCGTCAAATCTTTTAAGGGATTATGTAAAATGGTTTCACTTGCAGCAGATAAAAATAATCTTGATTTTTTTTTTTTCTTTTAGCAGGGCCAATCATACTCACATCGAGAGCTTTGCGTTTCTTAGCCAGGAGGTTCTCTATATCTGAGGCCACCTTCTCCACGATCTTCCGAGGCTGATTTCTCACCAGACTAAAGCGCCTCCTTTCTTCGTTGTATATCTGAGAAATGTTTAATGGACAAACATACTATTTCAGACTGTGATTTCATCAATGGGCAAGATTAGCACGGCCACAGCTGGGGATGAGGCAAAAATAATGACATGAGGTCGAACTTGCTATTAACAGATCCATTTTCAAAAACTTAGAAAGACAAAAGATACTATCCTGACATTTCCACTGAGCATAATTACTCTTCGCTACCAAAATAGAAACACTATTACACTCCAAACTGCTCTTTAAGGCAGTTGTGAGCTGAGAACAACCTAGTATTAAACATGGAGTTAAAGTTCTTTAAAGTTATTAAGGTGTGGAGAGTGATCTAATAACCACATAATAAAAATGCTGCCGGGACTTTCAATCCTGCTAACGAATTTCCCCTAATTAGGTTTTGCAGCTGCAGACTGAGGTTTATTTCTCACTCAGAGATGATGAATATTTCTGAATTAAAGGGGAAGACTATAGTCTATTTAAACCTGAAGCACCGGATCTATTTTAACAGAGATGGCTGAGTCACAGTCCACTGAGCGCTGCACACTGTGAAAAAGAAGAACCCTTCGCCTCTTAGAGGCCTTTTGCAGAAATGGTTCCTGCTCCTAAACTCTCCTCTGTCCATTAGACTTTTGGGAAGAACAAAACTGACAAAACGATTTTTTAAAATACAAGAAGAACATTGTCAGAGAGAAAAACAGAGATGCTGTTTCAGCTGGTTAAAAAGATAGTTAAAAATCAAACCATTTTTATAAATTGCTTAATTTTCAAAACTGGCATTCCATCGGAATACATGACAATAGGAGATTCTCTTAGCATTCCACGCAGAGATCATGTTCTCTGACAATTCTAGCGCGTGTCAAGTGTGTGTCGGGATTAGTGATGACTGAATGAGCGAGTTTCCATCAAGGCTGACCATCTGCTCTGCTGGGACACAAACAGAAAGGACACGTGCCCCCGCACATCGTCACCCAGCACCGCTCTCCTGCCCCCTGTTGGTGATTATTTTCAACTGCAGCACTGTGCTGCAGACGCGAAAGAGACGTTAATCTGCGGAGCACTAAACATTTGGCGTCAAAAAATTAGCCTCCATCTGACAAAAGACGCAAAGATCAGTCATTCTCTGTTTAAAAGGACATATTACGCCTTTAAGAAATGGATCTGATTCACAGATAAATGTGCAATGTAGAACCCTCATATTGCACGTTTTTTTCCCAACCACGTGCTTGGTAGAAGCTGGAGCCAGTTTCATTATATATATAATTTTTTTTTTATTAGACAATTAAGTTTATTCAAAAAATCATGCTGCAGATAATATTGATCAAATGATAATGTCCTAAAAGCCATTAAACATATTAATCTATGTCTAAATCTAGGTTACGAGCAATCAGACATTCTAAATCTGTGCACGCATAAATTCAAGCATCTGTTTTACCTAAACTAATCATTGCAAACGATGCACAGGCTGTTAGTAAAATATGGCTTCATCATCAGATTAGCCTGACAAAAGATAATTCATATAAAAGCTGTTTGTGGGAGTTTGTTTTTAATCTGATGAAGAAAAACCATAGTGATTGTGTTATTGGCTGTTAGCTGGTTCAGAAATACGCTAATTGTTTCTGGCAGCATGCACGTACTGCTCGGCGACTTCATGGCTTTGCAGATGTTCTGCTTTCTGCCTGGCGTGTCTTAATGGGCTGATCCAGCACTGACATTAGTGAGATCTCGATAGAACAGAGGGAGGTACTCACCCCCTTCAACTGCTGAGCTCCAGTGATGTGCTGAAAGACTCTGTCAATCTCCTGCTCGATGCGTCTGGCCCAGTGCATTATCCTGTGGAGACACATCACAGCCTGTCACAACACGTGCAAAAGAACGTGCCGAGACGATGCGAGATTTGTAGGCTCTTGTCATCAACATCTGTCAGTGGACAAAATATTCTCGTTGGGGTCAGCTGACACCGACCGATGGCACACGCTCGCACAGAATCTGCTTGCTGGACACTCATAATTACATCCATCTGCCAGGTTATGTTTTTTGGTCATTGTGGAACTGTTGACTAGTTTGTTTGTGCTCCAACTGCTGGATGTCGTTCAAACTTAAACTTGGAGGGGAGTTTGTTGGGCTTTGGCAGACGTATCCACTGGTGTTATTCCAGTTGAAGAATATCTCCAAAGTAGAAAAAAAACACATTTTTTTATTGGTCCATAATTTATTTACACACAGTATTTTTGGAAATTGTGTAAAGCTATTGTCAGAAATTGCAGAACAGTTTTGAACCGGAACCATATTATTTGTTATCGTTGCTCGTCAAATATTTGGTCACTTTTGTGAGTATTAAATTAATGTAAAATACAATTATCTACAAAAATAGACAGACTGGAAAACTGTCAGCCACCATCACTCTTACAGTAGGCCTCACTTAAACGCTGAATAGAAGAGCCGGAACCTGATTCTTTGCTGAAACCAAGGCCGATGCTTTGGTTGCATTCTAGCGTCTACCCAGTCCCAGGTAAATATCGGTAAATGTTGCATTAACTTTGTCTGTCTGCCATGTGGTATTGGGCGTGCAGGGTAAAATGGGTTTTTACAGCTTTGTTGACTGAATATAACGACCCACTGGAGCTGAAATATGCATTAACAGTTAACATGTAGACGTCCTTTCAGCCATTTCATCCTGTCGATTCAGTAGGATTAGTGTATTTCCTTTGTTGCTGCAGACAGAAACTTGAGTTGCTGCAGTATTAAAAACAGTATCATATTTTTGTGTGGATCAGCTATGTAACTAATTGAACAAAAACAGGCAGAAAATATGAGGTGCTGTTGGTCAGCACAGTCACAGAAAGTGGGCTTTCAGCGGTGAGTCACCGTTGTTAGCTAGCATCAGTGTGTGATGCCTTACTGATCAAACACAACTATATTTCTCTATTTCTAACATAACTTGACAAAACTGAATTGCTCAGATGATCAAAATCAACCTAAAATCCCATTTCCCCAATCAATTCTGCAATCTGAACTCCACATAAACCTTCAATATTGCTAACATAGCTAGAAGGACAAAAGCAGCAGCTGACTTTTTCACGAGAAGTGAATCGATGCTGTGCAGTCAATAATCTTTGGGAATAAATTATTAATGAATAATGCACTTCAACGTAAAGGTTGTGGTGTCATATAAGAACTATTTGTCCAGTGAGCCCCTAAATTCACTGAAGGAAAGCATTTTCAGTAAATCCGCCTCACTGGTTCCACGTCTCTTCCTCAATAATGTGATCCTGCTGCTCAGCCTGGCCAAACAGACGGTGTGTCGGCAGAACATTTACTTAAGCTTTCCACTTTAATTAGCTCAAGCCCAGAGAATAAATCTTAACTCCGAAAAAGAAAATAAGCAAGAGCCCAGAGAGTCGATTCATTGTCAGTTGGACAGCTCTCGGCGATGTTACAAGACAACTTCCCAGATTAAGGGTTCGTTGGGCTTGTTGATGGTGCTGAATGAGGTACAAATCTCACCTCAACGATCCATATCGACAGAACCAATGAAAGGGGAATCAGACAGCATTCTGTGTGGCTAAATACAACACTGATTTCAATGATGGAGCAACACTTAAGGTGTGAACAGATCATCAAACATCACTCAGTATGAATATGGCACCGGACCTGGAGAAAGTGGTGCCATAAAGACGAAAGTACTGTTTAACGTTGGAATGAATGCTTGACAAGTATCTCGGGCAAGAATTTAAAAGGGACATTTTTTTATGCTCAAGGCTGGAGAGGCTGCAGCAAAAATATGCTTTAAAAGAAGAAAAGTGACGGCTCTTGACAGCAGTGACAGTGGAAACAGTCAGCACCATAAGCATCTTTTCGTAAACCCTTTCCAAAAGCTAATTTTGCCAGTAGGCTTCGGTAGCAACGGATACCACAGTTCTGTTGTGCTCAGGATGGCTGCAATACGGTCATGGGGGAGTAAAAGATTGAAGCTAGAGGAAGCTAACAGAAAACTGGATGAAAGCGGGAATGATGCCTGGCTTTTTCCTCAAAAAATTGCGGGTAAAGTTTCCTCTTCGGCAGCCAGCCTCGACAGAAGAGCAGAAATAAGTCAAAAAATAATTTAAAAAACAAAAACAAAACAATGCTGGGTTTTATCTGGTTTTAGACTTTACTATTGCCAAAAAAGAACAGATATCTTGAGACCGCGTCATGCTCTTCTATCAGTTTCCTTTTTCCAGTCAGAGTTAGCCGTTGTCATGGACACACACATTTTCACGAAAATAGTAGACAAGCTCCTTTCCTTCTCTTGCTCTCTGATGACCTTTATGTACCTAACTTGAATGCTAATCCTGAAAAAAAAAACAGTTTGCCGCAGTGGTTTATAACGCACTCTCAGAAATAACAGTGAACGCAATTTAATGAACGCAATTTAGAACTGCTGGGAGGACGAGTGAGGTGGACAGACTGCAAGAAGTCAGTCGGTCGTCAGCACAGGCTAGGGGAGTGTGCGTCCTGTTTTGTCTCATCTCTGGCACTGCAGGCTGAACAGCACAGACCACATGCCTCTTCTCTGCTACCTGCTATAGTCACACACCCCCGGGACAGGGGAGGGGGAAGCAGAACACGATGTGACCCATATTTACTTCCAGCAGAGAGCAGAAGAAGTTGGGAGGGTGGAGCAGAGAGAAGCACTGTTGCAGGGAAACAGTTACGGCAGGACCGCTGCTGTCGCCATCTTTTTTTTTAGAACTGTAAGTATCCGTTAATTAGATTCCCAACTTCAGACAGTGAGGGATAGCAGCCTCATTTATCCTTCGTGTTTAATACCTGTGTAACTACAACTTGTCACATAAATATGCTCACAATATTAAAAATCAGAATGCTACAGCTTGTAATGTAAGCAGATACGAATGTAAGCAGGTATTTTGCAGCCAGAACAGGAGCTGCAGTAAGATTTCACTGGAAAAACCACTCTGGGACTCTCTGGTAAATGTGTCACCATTATAAGCTTTTTCTCAATCTAACACTTGCCTGCCTTTTTGCAGGAAGAAACCTTGCCAAAAATTGCCATTTGTGCCCAAGAAGCTTGATTAAAAGATGTGTTTTACTATGCAGTCCTAAAAAAAAAAAACCTTGAGAGTTACAGAAGACACACGGCCATTTAAAATACTGCAAACACCAACAATGTATGAAATCTATCTATCTATCTATCTATCTATCTATCTATCTATCTATC
>BJFM01003615.1:33602-58430 GCA_016586285.1 Arothron firmamentum | reverse complement strand
AAAAAAAAAAAAAAAAAATAGGCTCGGTCACGTGGTAGCCACGCCCCCTTCATGACCCCGCCGGTGAACTCTGGAGGTTCCCTTCAATGCCATGAAAAAAAATCAATTATACATAAAACATTTTAAATATATGAAAGAGTGTTTTGTGTGGATTTTGTGTGTTGCCATTAGTTTGTTCTGTCTTATCTGTTTTTTTTTCCACATCAGTAAAGATGAATTATTTTTGAACTGACATATACTGTATCTGTGTGTCTGGCTCTTGTCGTTTATCACAGATCTTTTCTTCCTGAGCTGTCGTGTGCGTGCTCGTGGCAGCCCCGTGTGTTTAAAGGTCTTCCGTTTTCCGAGCTCGGCGGCTCCCTGAAGGCCATTGATCCGTGTCGACAGAGGGCTCCTCCCTGATTAGCATCCCTCTGCTAATTAAACAGCCTCGCTTAACGGGTTCACGTGGATAACAAGGTAGGAAGGAAAGGTCAGCCCATCACGTCCACTTCAACTGGACCCCGTCGATAACGACCCTCCTTGACGTGCACACGTTCAGTCCAAACGGGAGTTTCTGTCGGTAAACATTTTTAAGCGTTTTTTTTTTTTTATCTGTATTAAAGGAGGCTCTTTCTAGCAACCCAAGCAGGATTGAACCAGAAACCCGTTTGGTCCGTCCAGGTGTTCAGACCAACTTACCAAATTTCACAGCCGCATCCAGAAGCCCAGAAAATCAAAAGAATTTTGATGTCAGGAGCGCCTGAATATTGCGGGGCAGGACGCACAAAGACATGACCTATATATACACTATCTGGCCTGCTCATCATTTATCTGGGAGCCGCAGAATCAGGATAGATTGGTTCAATTAGACTGGCCTTTAATGTAATCTGTTTAATCCATTTCTATCATCAAAGCCAATACCTACCTTTCTCCTTGGAGAGCCGGATTAGCCCTCCAAGTGCATCTCGGAATGAGAGTCTCTGCTATAATAATAATAATAAAAAAAAAAAGGAGCCTCAGAGCCGCTCGGAGCTTCCTGTATTTGTTCTTTACAACTGGCTGCGGAGGACTTGGCGTCTCCGCTGAAGTTTTAATGGGCTAAAGATTTAAGATCTTCATATCCTAGCCGAGATTGCAAATGCTCTTTGGCACAACGCGCTAACAAAACAGGGAGGGTTTACGCTTCCTGTCTGGGGTTCTCCACAAATTGCCACATCTCCTTTAATATCTGCTCCAGGAGCACTCGCAGCCTCCGCTGCTGTAGCCGCTCACAGGCACACAGCAACAATCACATCCTGGAGAATCTGGATTATTGGACTGCTAATGTTAGCACACGCACAAGTCGTTTAAGATTTTAGATTAGGTTTTAGCACTTTCTGATGCCAGGTGGCTTTAATTTCACCTCATCATATCAAAAGTACCTTATTAATCAACAGAGTATCTGTTTTTATGGTGTTTTATGTGCCGTCATCATGCTTTTATAGGCCCATACATGCAGGCACTTAAAGAGGGAACCAACTCGTTTACAGTGTGACATTTTTGGATTCACAACCCAATGATTTAAATGAGCTACTTAGCAGTTAGCAACTCAGAAAACAAACAGAAAGGATCAGGAAGATACAAGTTTTTGAGACATTCTGTGAAAAAGATAACAATCTGACTCTTCCTCAGACCTAAAGTCAGTCCCAGTTTACCCAACAACGAAGCTGGGTCATGTGTGTATGTGTCAGCTAATCAATTATTAAAGTCCGGCCAGGGTGAGGACATCAAATATTAATCATGAAGCATCTAAAATCACAGACCTGCATGTAATGTCCTGGCCAAAAGTGAATCAACGGTCAAACACGGATCGTCTCCAACCGTCCGGAACTTGGAGTCTCCAGAAGCTTCATTATGAGCAAGGATGAGCAGACTGGTGCTCTCTGGGTAGCTAGATAGCTAGTTAGCTGTCCCATTTGTCCATTTGAGCAACACAATAACGGTATTCAAACCGTTGATTCCATCTTGCTGAGCTGGTGGCAGCAGCTCCAGAATCCTGATTCTGGATTTAAAGGCTTCGCACAATCTTAATAGAGGCATGGATTTGTGAGCTCCGTGACAAAATTCTTTCCCCGAAAGAGGAAGAACCAGGTGTAAAAGAAGCAGCAAGACAAGTTCTCTAAATTCATGGATTTCATCCAACCGCTGCAGTTTACCTGCTGCGATTTCTGCAGGGGAAGTCGGATTTGATGCTCAATACCCATCTATCCATTCCCCCTGGCTCCGGAGCCACTCCGTCAGGGGAGAGAGGGGGAACTGTGTGCAGGTATTTGCTATTTTGGGCTGAAACGCATTCCGTGGTGCAGAGTTGAACGCGTTCTTGTGCTCGTCTCATCCCTCTTTTCTGCATTTCCTTAGATCAGAAAACAACATTTAAAAGCAACATTTTCATGGTTTCTTCTGCAAAAAATTGGAGGAAGCTCATCTGCTTGCATTCGCTGCAGGATTTTAATGCAAGGGCACACACACACACACACACACACACACACACACACACACACACACACACACACACACACTAACACAGGAAGGGTGTGACATGAGTGCATCTGACAGTTTTGATCAACGATGATTGATTGGATGACAAAAGGCAGGGCTGCACCGAGCAACATGGGGGGGTTAAAGGTTTGGGCTCCTGCAGTGTTAGAAGACACCCAGTGCACCACCCGCCCCCGCCTCAGCCCCCACCAGCTGGTTCCCACCTCCTTTCCAAACACAATCCCTACTCCAAACCATATCTGACAGCAGGTATTGATCAGGCGGACGGGAAGGATCAATGCTTGTTGATGAGGCGGTAAAATACAAGGCCGAGAGTGGCTCCAGGTTCGGGACTTCAGTCACACCGAACCTGAACCTGGTTCCATCTCCAACCTATCGATCCAAAGTGGATGAGACTGAACAATCGGTCTTACATGTTGCACTTTTAAATAATGTATTAACAGCGGCGGCGTTAAAAATTAATTGAAGCCATATTTCTGCAGATGCTCACACGACGGTGGAGCCCGAGGCAAACACATCAGCATGCAAAATAAAACATGCTCTGCTAGATTAAATACGTGAATTAATTGATTTTCTGTGTCTAAATATCTATTGATAAAGACCTTCAGCCTCCCAGAATCCGCTCTGAGGTCTGTGCGTTTACTGCCACCTGCTGCTCCCTGTGTGTAACCGCAGCAACTATTTGGGAGAAAAATCCAGATTTTGCAGATTTTTAATGACTGTAAAAGCAGCATTTCACAAAAGCTCAAATCCTGCAGAAGCTGGATGATCTGAACAGGGAACCTGTTTGGAAACCCTGTTTCTGCATTTGGAAAAACATGGTTTTTTGTTCAGGCCTTCACAGAGGAACAGCAAGGGGAATTACAGCCACGGACATGCTGCCATCTGCTGGTTGTTGCATGCAAGCGCACCATATGGTTTCCTGTCGCGGTGTTGCGGCATCTTTCCAGGCAGGAAATTGCTTTTTTTTTTTTTTTTTTTTCAGTCTGACCCAAAAGAGGAGGACGGGTTTATTGTGCAGCAATCATCCAGCAGAGGTTACTCAAGATGCCTCAGCTTCACATATGACCTTCATTACTCATCTAAGATGACTTTTCTACCAGAAAGACCCCCCAAAATCCACATAACAGTGTAAATATTAACCATTTATTGAGATATTGCAGATTTATTCTGATATGGTCATAAGATTATTCCAACATTGCACAAAGAAGACTAAATTTGACACAGTTTTATGGCTTCAGTATATAGATTAAATATCTTTAAAAGACAGAAGACAAGATAAAAAAAAGAAAAAACAAATTACAGAAGGTTTTAGACACTCCACCACCTCTGCGAGGAGATCCAACCTGTGGAAATACATAAGAAACAGGCAGTAATACACATTTATATGCAGAATACATATGAAGTATATGTCCTATATCACTGCATATGTAAATCATGATTATTTGACACAGCAAAAACAACCAGAGGAGAAGCAGCTGCTAGCAAAACACTCACAGTGCGTTGGTGTGGATTATGGCACATATATCCGATAACTGACGACATCACTGGTTACATGAGCAGCTGCTCTAATAGACATTTACATTTAAAAACACGCCAACAATGTCTTTAAATAACGAAGGGTTTGAGGTTGTTGAGTTATTCAGAATGTTTGGAAACATAATGAGGTGATTCACCTTATGAGGTGAATAAACGTTAACATAATTGTTGTCTTTTAAGGCATGAAACGAGCCATCAATATTCAAACCCACTTTGACATTCAATAACAGTCTTTGGTCGCAAATATTCTCAGTCATCTTCCTCTGGGCTCCATGAAACTCAATAGTGAGGGGGGAAAAAAGGACCTTAAAAGGTTATGAGTCCATTTTTACTTCTCCGTATTATATTTAAAAGCTATGTTTAAAGTGAAAAGAGCCAAAGGAAAAGATGTAGAGAAGGCTAATAAATCTCCAAGTCATCTGGAAAAGATGTGAAAAGGAAAGGACCGACCTCTGCAGAGACATGACCTTGCTTTGCTGTAAACAACTTTGAGTTGACACATTTTGACAGGCTGAAAGTAGAACTGGCTCCCATCGGGGCTAAAAACCTCGGAAAAGCAGGAAGCAGAGCAAGAGGGCGGCTAAAGCTAATGCCAGAACTCAAACAATTCCCAATATTTACCATTTCCTTAGCAACACACATATAAAATCTGCCATTTGCTCGCATAAATTCTCTAATATAGACTCTGTATCCTTTCTGGAAATCATCTGCTTCACTAAAAAGGTGCCACTCTTATCTTCTCAAATATAATCATATAATTTTTATTCATTTGAAGCTACGTTTAAATGTCGCTTTGATTAGCTTTAATGTCTGAGAGCTCATCATTTTTATAATATTTCAAATATAAATAAACCTCTGAGGTCTGGAATCAACAACAAAGAGACGGGTCTGATGGATGCGTACAGCACATTCAGATAATATTCACCACTTGTAGGACACAAAAAAACAACTGCAGGACAACCAGGACGGACGGCACGAAGAGAGGAGGTGGAAAAGTGACCAATCCACACTTTCGAATGGACATTCCCAGCTTTTTAATGAGCAGCTCAACCTTGTTTGTCCTCTGGTTCAATTAAAAAAAAACAAAAAACCCACAATCCTCTCAAACGTGGGACTCATCCAGGTCCAGGTCGACAGGGGAGAGCGGCAGGGGTGACCTTTGAGGCAAGGGATGCGACAGCAGCGGAGTGAGGAGGGGGTTCTCGGTGCCATCTTCCTCACTGAGATACAGCAGGTTGGCACCACGAGGCAGGAGCGCTGTCGTCTCTTCGTCCCCGGGGCTCTCTCTGATCCTCTGCGACCCTGCTGGGGGTGGAGGAAGGAACGGAGCCGGCGGAGGCAGCGGAGGAGCGGGAGGGGGACCCGGGGCTGGGGCTGTGCCCAGCACAGGGAGGGGTGGGGGCAGGGGAGAGGAGGTGCGGGACAAGACAAGAGGGGAGCAGGTCCGGGAGAGGGGCAGCGGGGAGCAGGTTCGTGATGGGGGCGTTGGGGTGGAGGGACGGGATATTGAGGGTGGAGGCGAGAGGCTGCTCCGGAGACCCCACTGCTCTCTCTTCTCCTTGCTGCTTACGGTTGGAAGGACCTGGAGGAGAACACAGTTTGTTGCTCCTCTCGTTCCATTTCACAAACCGAGCACAGCCACAAGTTGCTGGTGGTGAAACAGTGCAAGAGAATGTTCGCTGCAATAACACAAGTGACCTGTGGGCGGCAGTAGAATCTTTTTTTTTTTGAACAGCCTCATGGAGACAGAACTCATGGAACAGCCAGATGAGTTCAGTTCCAGATGTCATGAAACACAGGCTGAACTGTGCCTTAAAGCACCAATTATGGGATACTTCATTGAATATGAGCTTTTCATCTCTGTTGTTCCTACCTGTGTGATGGCGGGACCGTGTAGGTCCGCAGTGACGGTGGCTGAAGCGGCCGACGGCACCTCCAGAGTTGGAGACTTTGAAAAGGCAGGACTGGCTTTGCTACCCCCGGCTGGAGGCTCGGCGGTGCTGGGAGTGGGCGGCTGTTGGCCTGGACTCTCTGTAAAGGTGACGGACCGCTTTTGGTCTCCGTGGGCTACGGAAAGACACCAACCCCCCGCGTCAAAGGAGAGACAACAGTCCCAGCGAATGGACTAACACAGCACCAAAGAGGTGAGGCAGGGATGGGACAGGAGGGAGGCAGAGACTGGGAGGGGATGCAAGACAGACATGCAGAGCATCCTATTGGGTGAGGTTGCAGATTACAGGGGGCGGGCCATTGCAGGGTGGAGAGGAAGAGTTAAGGGTTGTGTCTCACCTTCACAGTCCAATAAAGTTTCTTTATTTTCGAAAAAACAAAAAAGCATGAGACAGAACAGAGTGAGAAGAGTCAGTCTGGTGACACGTGGTTCAACAAAGAGCAGAGGTTGTGAATGAGGACGAGGGGTCGGTTAGGTTAAAGAGAATAATGAGTCCTTTTTAGTGTCTGTCTTTTTTTTTTTTTTCCCTCCAGAGATCCACTCACCTTGACCATCAAACACACACAGTCACGCACACACATTACCCAGCGGTTTGTTCTTGGGCTGGATGCTCCGGCGCGTCGTCGAGAGCCGCGCTCCTGATCGACCCCGAGGTTCGTTTTTTGGGATGGACAACAGGGGGCGACGTAGCTGCCAAACAGAGGGCCAGTGATGAACTACATTTCCAAGCATTTTAAAGGACAGAAAAGTGATGTTCACCTGTCTGAGGCCTCGCTTTCTACCCAGCGGTGGCTGAATCAGAAGGTTCTGCTGGCCTGGTTCACTCTGCACGCTGGCAACCCTGGCGCAACCGATCAGATGGACACACAACGAAATGCATCACTGCAACGGGAACAAGGGGCCCATCTCCATCCCCAGCTGAGTCCGCTTAGCCAACACATTGATCTTGTCAGTCATAAACCACTTCACTGCTATTCTACCCATTCACACACTGCACGACAAACACGGTGTTTACAAGACGCCCAGTCAGCGCGGGAGGAAACGGTGCTGCTTTGACTCACACACTGGAACACAACAGTGGACAGTGGAGACTGGAGTAGCAACCCTGTCAGGGTTTTCAACCTGAGCACACTTGAACTTTGACTTTTTCAAGCATATTCAATTTACTTTAATTTTTAGCGCCAATCTGGAAATGAGGTCAAGTCTGTTTATTTAGTTGCCACCCCAGCTCCCTCTTGCCCCGACAGATTGGTATCCAATGCTGGAAGCCCAATTTGATCAGCGAGAAGCCTGAGAGACACAGAAACGGTATGAAAACACCAAGGCACCAATGGGAGAGAGGCTGACTTGGTTGATGGAACATCAACGATAAAAAACCCACAACTAACAGAGGCGGAGCTCCGTGGCCTCCAGGGCCTGAGGGGGCCATTTGGTAGGGTGGAGGTGGGAGGGCCGGGTTAGAATGGCACAGCGGATGATCTGAGGAGATGGGGGTCAGTGTGGAGCTCAGAAGAGGTGGTGGCGGAGGGAGAGAGACAAGGCACATTGCACCGTAACAGAAAGAGATAGAGACAGGGAAGTGGGAGGAGCAAGAGGAGGTGAGGTGGAGGTGGGCGAGTGATCAACGGCGAGACAGCCAATAAAGAGAGGCCGTCCTGTGGCAATGACCCTCCCCCTGGCAGACAGATGCAACGCACCGATGGGACACACAGAGAGAGAGGGCCACTGTACCTAGAGAGGTTACCCTCCTGCAGAAGGCCCTGGGACTCATCTAGCACATTGGGTTCACTGTAAAGAGGGGGGCGAAGGCGGAGAACTGGAGTTTAGGGAGTGCAGAGGAAATTCCCATCAAGTCCCTGAGCCCAGAAAGCACTGGGGGGGGGAGGGGGGGCGCTGGGAAACCCAGACTCTGACTGCAGTTTCAGGCTCACCAAGAGTCTGAGCTACATCGCATTGCTGACCTGAGGCTGCTTGACAAAAACATTTGAGATCAACAGAGATATACAGAAAAAAATGACTGCGACTGTGGGATATGGCTGCTTCCGAAATGTTAAATCTACATAGTTGCATCATCACGCCAAGACTCAAATCACACATTTCCTGGAGGCACCGGTTGCTCTGGAAACAGACTCAGTGGAGGGCTTCACTGGTGTTCACACTTAAAGCTCATGAGAGCCAGAGATCTTTCTACCGACATTTCAGGAAGGGATCTGAGGCGGTTCCTTCCAAATAGATGCAGAAGCATCAACTGACAAATCTCAGGTAGGACTAACTATCCAAACAGCTGCTTCATTCTTCCTGACTAGCAATCTCCAATGTTAACATTTGAAAGTGTGTCCATCTCCAGCTGGGGGCGCTACCTGTGGCTGGGCAGCATCGTGGTGCGAGGGCCTTCGGGCTGCGAGGCTACCGAGCCGGTGGCGTGGCTGGAAAAGCGGCGCTGCGTGATCACCCGCGGCAGGAAGGCCTCGTGCTCGCTCACCACACTGGGGATACTCATGGAATCATCTGGAGAGAGACACATTTGTTTGTTTCTCTGTGGGAAACGGAAGCGTAAAGGGCGTCTTACTCTCTTCATCATCCTCATCAGTCCGGCTCAAAGTGTCTTGCGAAGGCTGGCGTGACGGCTGACTGTCCTGCTCCCAGACGGTGCCCGTGCCCGTGTTGGAGCGCGACATTGTGGCCAGACTTAGGCGATACGCTGATGTGGAGGTCCCCACGGTGCTGATGGAGGTCTTGCCCTGGTAGGCTGTGGGGTTGGTTGTGTGGAGCAGAAATATAAGATCTTAAATGCTAATGTTCCAAAAAAAAAAAAAAAAGGTAGTCATTGCAGAAAAGCTCTCTTACCAGAGCCACTGTGAACAGCCTCTTTGAGGATCTTGAGCTCATTGTTGAACTCTGCAAACAGTGAGCTCTTGCAGAGGGGACGCGGGATGAAGCGCCGCTCCAGCTGATCAGCGATGTGGTGTCGTGCTGTTATCTCCTCCTGGGAGTCAGCCGGCTGGGTCAACAACTACAAAAACACACCGAATTCCTCCACAGTTAGCGCAACGCTGGAAAAGCACCACTGAAGAACAGAACATCTGGATACCTTGCACTGGATGAAAGGTCTGAGCAGGACAAAGATTGGGATGCGGGTCCGGACAATGAAGTCAATAAAGTCCCAAAAGGCCAAACCGCCCACTTTTCTCAGGGCCATCTCTTTGACCTGCAGGCTAAGTCGGTACCACTGGTTCCCCAACGCACGCTCAAAGCAAACCAAGACCACCTTCAGAGCTGTGAGAAAAAGGGGGGGGGTGAGTTTCCGTGGAAAGAGAGAAAGCTGTGGAAAATCTCACGTTGATACCCAGGTACGCAGCCTGGCTGGTGGACTCGGCTAAACCCTCCCGTCGCAGGTCCTTCCCCGTGTCACCTGGGGTGGAACAGTGAGCTGGAGAAGCATCCAGCATAAAGTTTTTGGTACGCGAGGTGGAGATGATCCGGGGAGGCAGGAGAATGTTAATGACCGTCTGCAGCAGCAGGAAGATCTCGGGTGGCTCCAGGTGAGGACTGTCTGCAAGTCCGCAATAAATATAACAATGGATGCTTCCGTCTCAGGCAGGAAGACAATAATCCATCATACCTTTGCTTCCTGAGCCCACAGTGAGCACAAACGGAATCAGCAGATTGAGCAGCATCCCCTCTCGCCTCTCCTGATTGGTGAAGGGCGAGATCACGTGACTGAGAGGAAAGTCCTCCTTCAAGGCCTAGGACGAACAAATGCGGTTTCAATAAACACATTTCCCAGGTGGCGGTGCAGACAGACGGGGTGTCAGAAGGGGAGGCGGTCTACCTGGATCTGCAGGGCCACCAGTCGGACCACTGCCGTGCTGAAGGGCAGCGGAGGGGACAGGTACGGGCTCAGGTGGAGAAGGGGAAGTCCATCGGCTACACTAGAGGGACCGACCACGCCCATCACCTGACAAACAAACAAACACGCAAACTCTCAAAGAACGTCCGAGAAGATGACCTGCTCCTTACCGGACGGGCTTTCATACCAGGTTGACACAGACGTTGATGAGCGAGCGAAGGTGCGGGAGGAAAGAAATGATTGGCTGCCGCTGCAGGGTGAGACAGATCCCCTCGATCAGGCTGCTGGCCGCCTCCCACTCTACCTGTCTCCTGATGGACACGGTACCAACCAAAGCACCATTGTCAGAAATCTAAACAGGACTACTGATGAGACCCTCACTAACCAGTAACCTTATTACAGCTTCAATTACAGTTTAACGTATCCATATTCTCACTTGCTGATGTCATTGTCACTTGTTTCATTTTTTAATTTAAATAGAGGCCATCGACACTGCAAAGCTCACACACACACACACACACACACACACACACACACACACACACACACACACACACACACACACACAGAGCCAGCCTAACACAACAGCAGATCCTGGTGTAACACACACAGCTGTGAGCAGCGTCCCCCCAACAACCAGGCAGTTGTTTTCTTTAAACTTATCAGGAAAACAAAGAGATTAATATAAATCTCGTGTTTAGATCTGCATCATTCTTTGTGATACAGAAGAGGACGCCGGTTTGATGGAAACACCGTCGGAACGCTCACGTTGCGTTTGAACTCCTCTCACCCACGAACACACCACAGCAGCACTTACGAGACACCAATCCACGAAGGCAGCGCTACAGAGGACAGTGCCAAGAAGCCGCCTATCTACTGGACACAGCACGGCACCGAAACAGCACGATACACTCACAGGGAGACACAAAGAAGTGATCGTAGTCAACAGACCTGGTGCATAATGCCTGTGGGCGAGCGCACCTGAGCGTTGGCATTTTGTGGATCTTGTTGAACATGCGGTCCAGCCTCTTGAGAATGAGAATGAGGGCGGGCCGCACGGCCTCCGATGACCAGTCGGTGATGGGCAGCATCTCCATGATGTAGCGCCGCAGCCCTCGGCTCTCCATGGTCAGGGTGTCGTAGGGGGCGAGCTTCAGCAGGGCGTGGGCAATCTCCGCCAGCCTGCCAAACCCACAGCAGCAGCAGCTTCACCGACTCTGTCCTCAGGGCGACGACTGCGCCGGGTCACGCAACCATGGCTGAATGTCATCACCTCATGTGCGACTTGATGTCCAGCAGCTCAAGGGCCGTTACTCGTGGCTCACCGGCGACGTTCTGCAGAATTTTGAGCCGCGGTCCGCAGTGCTTGTAGAATTCCGTGCAGATGTTCAGGAGGGACTCGCGCGGCCGGCGGAACTCTTCCCTGGCGATGCGCTCATCGAGCTCCTCCCTCGGCATGCCCTGGCCCTCTTCCAGCAGATGGAGGTTGTCCCTGCTCGCAGACAGACAAAGCTCATTCGGGCCTGTCAGTCAGCCAGACATTCTCACGTTTTTCTGCGCGTCAGACCTGGTGTTGACCCCTCCGGACATGGCGTGGTTAGCCGTGGTGCCTCCTTTATGGCCCTGATCACAGCGGGACATCTGGGGCGCTGTCATCGGCCTGCGGATGGTGAAACAAAGACCGTAAAGTCTTTGGCACGGAAACACGCAGTGTCACGGCCTAAACAGCTGGACCTGGTCAGAGCCTCAGAGCTGTAGAGGAGAGCCTGCAGCGAAGTGGCCAGAGCAGCAATGGCCGCGATCTCGTCCCTGGCAGCTGATGCTGATTCCATCGTGACTGTGTTGCTCTTCAGCTTCTGCAGGTAGCAGGGCACCAAGGCCTCCAACACCATCAGCATCTGGAGGCTGGAGACACGTGTTAGTACGACAGAAAAACGTGGAGGAAAAGGAAATTTAAATTCAGATCTGCACCTCCTGAAGGATTCAGGGGCATAGGCGACCACAGTGACACACAACTTGATGGCCTCACTGATGGAGAACGCCAGGTCCTCATTGCCGTAACAAAAGTCTGCAAGGAAGCGAGCACAACTCAAGCGCATGCAAAATGTGCTCGTTTGCTACATGTAGGCGAGCAGCCATTTTACCCAGGGAGCGCAGTGGTTTTTCAGCTTTCACCAGTTCCAGGGCGTCCAGGGCATCCTGGGTCTCACCCTCCAGGGAAACCAGCAGGTCAAACAGACACTGAGCCGACACCCCTTTAGACAAACCGGTGCTGGTGTTGGTCTGGAAAAGGAAATAAAAGAAAAAGGAACATCAGAAACAAGAGCACATCCATCCGAGGGTGCCTGAGCTTACAGTAAACTCCAGCAGTGGAGCCACGCTGGCGAACAGCTGCAGGATGAAGGGTTTGCGGTGGAGGATGTAGAACTGCCGGCAGCAGAACTCGATGCCCTGTCTCAGCAGGGGGTTGCTCTCATAGTCAGCATAGACCTAAAGGAAAAACACACACACGGTAGCAATGCAACTTCATGCCAAAACACCAGAGCAAGAAAGCAGGCAGGAAAGCTTTAAGGGAGGGTACACGGGCTGGCCCCCACCTGCAGCATGGTGGGCAGGATCCACTGGTAGCCACTCAGAGAAAAGAGGTGGTTGAAGTGAATGGCCGTGTTGATGGCGGTGGCCGTGTACTGCCTGAGCAGAGAGCTGTCCTCCGGGTGCAGCAGCAAGGCCCCATTGAAGACGTTCAGGAACAGCATCATCTCATCACCCCACGGGTACTCGCTGGGCATGCCCACAAACATCTCCTCCAGCAGCTTGATCCACAGCACCTTGTGGAGGGTGTCCAACCCAAACAGCTCCTTGCCTAACGGAGAAAAGGAACCTGGTAAAACCAGCAGTTCTTGCGCCATGGCTCAGATCACATCCTTCTGTTGACCTTGCGGCTCATTGAACAGCGAGAACTCTGCATCAATGGCGGTGCGGGGGAAGGAAGGCAGGCGCAGGAGGTCTTCCTGCAGCAGGGACACGTGGGACTGCTTGTGCACGGTGGGCATGTGCTGAGTGAGGGAGATGAGGAAGAGGACCCGGCCAACCTCCTCTAGTTTACGGGAAAACACCTAAGGACCAAATGGTGATGTTGTTAACGTAGCAAGTTTCCGCTCTTCTGTCTCCAGTCTGGAATAAATTCGTGGATGTGAGAAAGTTGAGATTTTACAAAACCTGTTTCTGGATCAGTTCTTGTCCTTTCTCAGGCAACATGTGGACCAGGTTGAGCTGTGGAGAGACTGACCTCCGGAAGGGGTAGATGTCTCTGACATACGTCTGGGGAGGATAAAATGAAAACTGTCCAAAAAACGTAGCCACGTTGAGATATTCCAGAACAAAAGGAGGATGAAGATCAGCTGAGCACTACCTTGTTGTAATGGATCAGGTTCCACCGTTTGTCCATGAGGAAGTAGTGAGCTGACCTGGCCTCGGGTATGTTAAAGAACTCCAAACACTCCTGGTTGATTCAGGCAGGAAAAAGATCATCACCCAAACCGAGTTATCCTGGATTTAGGTGTTCCTCAAGGGTCGCTGCTTGGGCCCTCTTTGTTGTTTTTCCTACATAGCTCATTCCGGGTAGGCCGTACTTTAACACTTTAATGCCTCAGTTTAAGCAATCTTTCAGGTATTTCTTGCCATTTAAAACATATTGCTTGTTTTATATTATGCACGTATTCCTCTTAATATGTTCAAAGCAGAGCCCAAAAAGGACACATGGCTAATTTTAGAAATGATTTTTCCTGGAAAACTCAATATTTTTTACATCGCTGGAAAGTAGAAGCAATCAAATTATCCACACCTTGAGCAAAGCCTCGAACTGGGTGTCTTCATGGACTGGAAGCTGTGTCGGGATGTCACATTCATTCTGACCATGAACAACAAGTGTCTTAGTGCCTGTGTCAAAGAAAACACACCAAAGGTTAATGTTCTGGGAATATTTCTATTTACATGGTCTTAAAAGCAGTATGGGCCCGCTCACCCGGCATGGACGCGGTCACCAGCAGTTTGACCTCGCACTGCTCCTTCTTCATGGTCTGCTTGAGGTCCTTGAAGAACAGTCCCTCCACGTAGCCTACCACCTCCCACAGGAAGGTCAGCGTGGCTGAGATGGCGTCCATCCCCCACTCACAAGGAGTCCGCACAAAATACATGATCAGGCCCACCTGGGGAGGGGCACAGAGCTGCTTTAGAGGACTTTGCTAACAGCTAAGTGGCTCCGGACTAAAGGGATTATCCACACCAGGTAGTTGAAGAGGATGTGCGAGGTCTGAGCCGGAAGATCGCCGATGTTGAGCAGGAGCTTCCTCAGCATGTACATCAGCTCGTCCTGCCGCCGCACACCAACAGTTAAAACCCGTGAATGGCGGTTTGTTCCGAACCCTTGACTCCTGATGAGCACCCACCTGTCGGTTGCTCACGGTTAGCTTTTCCAAAAAGTGGCGAAGAACCAGTGCCGGATCTTCAATCAGACAGTTCCAGAGGATTTGTTGGGCCACAGCGCTCACTGAGGACAATATTTACAATCTTTACCGGACGCGTTTGCCCCCAAGTGTACCAAAGTACAATACAAGTAAATACACTTGTTACTCTACAGCAATGATTTCGTCCTACCAGCCACTCCGTCTTCTCGAACCTCCCCGTCCTCCATGAGGTGCACGATCGGTAGCACCGCAGCACAGATACATGCTGGGAACACAGACTGGGGCGGCTGCAACATGTGGTGAGTGGGTGTGTGTTCTGTTGTGTTCTCTTCGTCTGGCGAATAAAGAAAGAAAAAAAATTCAAAACAAATAAGATCTGCACCTGAAAGTTTGTGAGTTCGGTACCTTCGGCACTAGCCAGGGAGCGGACGGACCACACGGAACCCCGACGGAAAGAGTAGTTCCTGTGGGAGTTGCTGGAGGCACATGAGGGGCTGACGGAGAGACGGCGGGATGCCAGGTTCACCACTTCTTCTGTTGGTGTGAGGAATGTCCGTCATGATAAAGGAAAAGAGAGGGGGAGCTGTTCACGGCAGGGCAGATGGTCTAGAGCAGAGTTCAAGATTCTGAGCAGAAGGTTTAATTCAGAAAACCCAGCATTAGTGTTAGCCTTCCGGTACACGGTGGCTGCAC
This sequence comes from Arothron firmamentum, assembly GCA_016586285.1. Lineage (NCBI taxonomy): Eukaryota > Metazoa > Chordata > Actinopteri > Tetraodontiformes > Tetraodontidae > Arothron > Arothron firmamentum. The sequence continues at coordinate 43,411 of BJFM01003615.1, read as the reverse complement.
CCGAGCTTCCAGAACCAGAACCAAATGTGTGTCTGCATGTACGTTCATGGCTAGCAGTACCACCTTCTTCCTCTTGCTCAGGCGGGGGGCTACACGTGGGCTCGTAGCAGGCCTCCTGAACTACGGGGATGGCGGTGATGATGCTAGCCTCGCGGCCCAGGCGCCGCTTCTCCTCCTCCTGCTGCAGGTTCTTGAGGATATGCTCGGCCCGCTGGTGGGAGCGCGATACGGCCCGTGCTGAGAAGGATTTCTAGGATCATGTGAGAGAGGGGAGTGGACCAGAACGTAAAGAGGACAAACGGAGTTCCAAAGATCCAAAGTCATGAAACAGAAGTATTGCAAACAAATTTCAGGACAGTTTCTGGAACATCTGTGCACAAATAATCTAGATTTAAGACTCAAGCACATCAATACAGTAACTTTTTTATGAGCGCTTGCGCATCAAGAAGAACAATATCGACGTCTTGAATGGATAAGTTGTCATTCATCACAAACTAACAGTAATGTGTTCCAATTGGAATTTGGAGACTGCAGTACTGTATTTTGTGGGCAGTAAGCGCTAACACACAAACATCCAAACAGGCTAAACACGATATGGAAACATAAAGAGCAAACTCATTCTCATCCGACGACCATACAAAATCAGAAGAATACACACAAAATGTCCGAACTTCCGGTGCATGCTGGCCTTTAACACTGACGCTGTTCAAAATGCAGCAATGAGCGACACCGACGGCTACTGGCGAGCTAAAACAGACACAATCCATAGAGATAATTTTCCAGCCAGTTTTTAATGATCTGATGAAACAAGATGCATCAGTACAAACATCCGGACAGTTATCAACTTACTATGGCATGGACTGGCTGTATTAATGTGGAATACTAAAGAAAAGACAGTTGACAGATAAATTACAGAGCAGGTGCCCACACGTATTCATCAAAATGTAGTATGCATCTCTGAAAATGCATGCTTTTTCACAGAAAGGAAAAGAAAATCAACTGAAAGGAAATCTGTTTCAGCACGATGAACAGATTTCTTGGTGCAGCAACAATCTGAGGTTGATTGTGTCTTTGCTTTTGGGATGCTTTGAGGTTTTTTTTGGTCACACACCGGATGGTTCTGAAGCCCAGTTTTAGTCGAGTCAGACCCTTTGTGGTATCTCCGACACCGTGCCGACAATAGCCAATGAACTAACCGCATCACTGACCAAAAGCTGCGTGTTTTACTGCTCACAAACATGGAACACTGAACTTATTGTTGGTGCAAAATAAAGCTCACACCAAGAAAGCCAGCAAGTTAGGTGTAGCCAGCCGTTCTTAATGCAGCCTTTCTAAATTCCTAACAATAATGTGTTGATAAGTTTTGACTCTATTGGAACAGCAGACTTTATCAGACATTATTAGACACATTTGACCTAAAAACCTGGAAATACGATGTAAGACCAGCACAGACTGATGGTTCCACCATCTTAGTCTGGATGTTAGCACAGCAGCATGCTAACATGTGGTTTTAGTTGTGATGATAAAGCAATATTTAAGTATTCTGTCTTCAGTATATTTGCTTCGATTTGTGATCCATTTGTTTCCGAGTCACAAGTCCCAAAAACAAGTAAAGAGATATTAATTCCATGATTAAGCACGTGAGAACAGGAAGCTCGGACTCACAGACTGGTCTTCGTTGATTGGGTCCTGAACGCTGCCAGTGTTCTGGGGCACCCAGGGGGGGTCGAAAATGGGAACACAGGGCATTCCCAGGATGGGTGAGGGGAGAGTGAAGTTGATGCTGGGTGGGGGGATCTGAAAAAGACGGCAAATGGGCATCATTTGGAGTCAGCTTTCCGGCCTGAGTGACGCCTAAACTGTACCTTAAAGATCTGCTGCGCTCCCTCCTCCATACGAGGCCAGACCTCGTAGCGGAAACGCCACAGCGTGTAAAATTTCAGGGTGGAGTTGATGCGCTGGCACGCCTCCTGGTGATGCAACTCCGCCATCATCATTTCTGTGACGGTGTCGGGGACCTTCACAGCGCACAGGAGGAACATAGCGGCTGGAGGGGATGGAAACGAGAGGGATAGAACGTCAATCGCATTATATTACGTATATCTCATAGTTAAATAAATCTAAATAAATCTGTGACCAGCAGCAGCTGCCATATGTTCATCCACGCTGAGCAGGAGCTCCCACGCCGCAGGCTGGATGTCTCCGTACATGTCGTCAGTCAGGATGGGAGCCGCCTTAATCAGCAGCGAGAGTGGAGCCGGCGACAGACTCATCACCTAAAAGAGACGCGCGTGTTTACATTTATCTTTATCTAAACACACTGTTCCCAAGAATCATCCAATTAAAGATGGATCCAAGAGCATCACACATTGCTTTTTTTATCCAAACTGAAGGCAGTGACTTTCAACATAAGATCTTTAATTTTACCTGATTCCGGATATACTTGAGCATGCCGGTATCCTTCTTCCCTTCAGTGTTTGAGTCTGTGGGTCGTCTCTTCATGGATGGGGTCCTCAAGCAGGACTTGTCTGAACACTATCAACAGGTTTCATAAGACAACAGCTGCTAAAAGGGGATGTGACCCACTGCAAAATGGTGTTTAGTAAGAATCATCAAGAGCCTTAGCTTAGGAAGCTAGCTTAAAGTTAGACCTACTTCCTTATTCTTCTTTGCGCGTGCCGTGATGTGGCCAGAGATGGCGCTGTCCTCTCTCAGACTGTCTACCGTCTCACCGTACACGAGTTTGATGGCGCGCACCAGGCGAGCGCAGGAGCGGCTGTGGTGCTGGTAGCACCGCGGGTGGCAGAAGTCGATGTGGGTGCAGATGAAGCTCTGCTGGTTGCACAGCAGGATCATGATCTGCCGAGGCAAAGTGGGAGGAATCGTTGGGACGGGGCTGGGCAGTCTGCGTGGCGACGTGCTGAAGACGTACGTGTAGCCAGGACATGTTGCGATGGTAGTTGTCCTCCGTGCCTCCTGAGCTCTGGCCCTCGGGTTCGATGCTGGGTTCGCTGGTGCTGAACGGGCTGCCTGCAGGAGAAACCAGGACATGTTACCACAAATGTACTCAACTAGAAAGCTTCGGTGCAGTTTTTGTTAGCCTTTGATGCTTTGCTCTTCCACTCCTGCAGATTGCTTAGCTCATCTTTGGCTACTTTGCAGATTATATGTTGCATCATAGTTTAAAAAAGCTGAAATAACTCAGACGTCTCTATTAAAAATGTCTCGCCTATGTCGGTCACTGTGTCCCGGCTGTGCGTTTGTGACAGCAGCCCTTCTTCGTTTTCCGACTCTGAGTCTTGCCGGGACAGTTTGGTGCTCTTGAGGCTTCCGGCCCTCCGGATGGAAGACAGGGAACCTCCTTTCTTCACTCGGAAACTGCGAGCCCCTTTGATTTGAAGAAGGCGAGAGCCTGCGATGCGAATCTTACGGATGGGCGCTGGGGAAGACGGGAGCGGGGAGAGATCATCTACATTATTTGTGACGAGCAGAGCTGGAGGGTGTGAAAAGTACAGTGGTGTTGCCACCGACACCTTATCCCACCTTGAGCTTCCTGCCCTTTCTTTTCGTCGCAGGTAGTGTCGGACTTCAGCGTGTGGCTGCTGCTGTTGAGGGAATCGTGCCCGTCCTCGTCGTCCAGGATGCCCGCAAAGCTGATCTTTCTCTCGTAGCGGTGGCGGCCGAGCTCTGGATCCAGGCGCAGACGGCAACTGTCCAGGTCCTGAAGGCAGGGGACGCGTTACCCGGACACATTCGTGACAAATGACAAGCTGCTTCGGTCATGTTACTACCTACCACAAGGGGTTCGGTCCGTGGTCGCGGCAAGCAGGGAAACGTCTCTCGCAGGAAAGTGGTGATTTCCAAAAGCAGCTGGCAGGCGGCCATCTTTAACGCAAAGGGGCAACCACATTTTGTGGGATTCACGGTGTCTTTGTGGCGAAGGCGGACACACACACAAAAAAAACCACATCGTGGTTAAAATCACAGAACAGGCACCAAAATCTCTGCTGGAAGAGGACTTACTGTCGTCCAAATAGTCCTCCTCCTCATCCTCTTTCCTCATCCTCCGTTTGGTCTCTTCGTCAAAAATGTAGCCCAGGATGTTGGCAGGACTCTCGCTGTCAGAGTGACAGAGTTCGCTGAGCCTGGTGCCGATGGCCTGTGGGGGGACGGGGACGCGTCAAATTACGGGCCCGTTTTCACATGACACGACAATACGGATGACAGAGATCGGACTTTCACTCACGTCACCCCACTGGCAGAAATGTTTGGCGGCGTTCCACTGAAGCTTCTGGTTCCTCTTGTTGCCCACTATCGGGGATCGGCCCCTGGACAACCCTCTCTTGGTGATATTTACATGGTGGCCTTTCATCCACTCGGGCCAGTTGCCCCGGTTACAGCGATGGACGAAACGAGCACACTCGAGGAAGAGGGAGGCACGGGCCACAACCGGCGCTTCCTGGAAGGAATCAGAACCACGACGGTGACTCCTGATGGCGTGATGATGGGCCGCCCCCACCACTGGACCATCAAACGACTAAAAACAAACGCACCAGGTCCAGAGCAGCAGCAAGGATGGACGCGTCGGGAATGGTTCCCGGCTCGCAGCAGTTCAGGAGGAACTGGAAGCGCTTCATACCCTGACGAATGGCGCCCAAATTCACCACGTTCTTGTTCTTCATGGCTTCCTGACTGGCTGCCAGACGCTCCTGGAAACCGTGAGGTCCTGATTGAAAAGGCCGAATGTGGTAGAAGACAAGAGAAAACAGTATAACAAGGGAAGCGTTTTGTTTTGTTTTTTTACACCTCAGACATTGCGTGAAGCAACATCGTTATATTTAACAAAAAGCCACCACAAATGAAGCCGAGTGAAAGATGAACACAACTAGCAGCAGTGGTTACACGTCTGACCTGAGACTGACATGTCAAAAGAGGAAGAGTTCAACCAAATTACAGGTCGCGCAACAAGTGACAAATGTAACCACAGCTGTGCCAAAGAAGGTTGCACCGTGTGTTGACCGTTCTGTCTTCAGTCCCTCCAGGGCTTCCGTAGATTGCAAAAATCAACATTTTCGTTTTAACGTTCCATTTTGTTGCCTGACAGCCGGTGTGATTCTCTTCCATTTTGAATCATGGCTACTAGATGCTGCCAAACTACACACTTGGATCTAAACAAATCCCTTTTTTTTTTTTAGCCCAACAATCCTAAGAAATCACTTCTCGAATCCTGGAGGGATGATTTTTTTTTTTAAAGGCATGACTAAATACCACCAGACATCACCACAGAAGAGACGAGAGAGCGCTGATGGCATCATGCTAGTGGTAGCACAGCTCTACGGTAGAAAGATGGCTCTTGTAGGTATGAGTTGGTGACCACACGTGTGTTCTTTTCCTCCTTTTTCCAAGTGGAAGAAAGAGTATGAGTTCTGCTGTTGGAAGAGGTCATGCACGGTTGGACACAGGAGAAAGTGGTGTTGGCGATACAGTTGGGGGGGAGAAGAGTGGAGAGAAATTTTTCACTCAGTCTTAACTTACTGGTGTTAACTTAATTTGGATCAGAGTGGCAATCAGCCTCTGAATTATATGGAGGTGTCTCTTTTATTATTGGAAAAGGTATAAACACAAAGCAGACGCTGATGTGTTGCCAATGTCACATTCAGGATAACAGCGTAGCAAGCAGCTAACCAGCGATGCTAACATGAAGAATGGGGCTCAGACCAGAACTAGCGAGGCAAGACAGGACACAATACCACACGGAGAAAACAAGAGGAGGGACAAGAACTAGGTCGACAAGGGACATTTGGGGCGTGAACAGGTGAGGGGCACCCCGGGGTGGGAGAGGTCTACCATCTTTCTCTTCTGTGTGGTGAAGCTTGGATGGATTCCTCCTGCCAGACCTCCATTTACCAAGCCGCTTGAAGAAATTCTCCTCCTCATCGCGAGTGTACTCTGTCCCCACAGCTCCACCTTCTGACAGCTTTACCGCACTGGTGAATTTCACCTGCGAAAAACACAGTCAGAGGGAGAGGCCTGAACACAACACCAATGTCTAGCGCTGTTAAAATATATCAGATTATCATAAAATATTTATACTGGAAATGATATTCACTTTCATTATTATCATTTATTCACTTTCATCACTATATAGCTCAGCCTTTAATTATGAATCAGGATTTTGTACACACTACAATTTCAAATCATTTTATTATTAGTGAAATAGATAATTCTTAATGTGTGTGTATATACACACACACACACACACACACACATATATATATATATATATATATATATATATCCTCTAAAATGTGTTTAAAGCAGTGAACTTACTCTTTTCTTTCCTTTGAACTTCAATACGATACGTATTGAAGTTTGAAATTTCAGTGTGGTGACATCAATACAGACCTCACTTATTTAAAAGTGTGATGCTATTTTATTTCCCTCTGACCTTTGAGCTCTGACGTATGAAGGAGAGTCGATCCACTGAGCTGATGTCTAGCAGGTCCTCCACACCATCAGTCAGTCCAGACAGAGAGGAACGCTTCAGCCAATTTCCTGAGGACACGTCAAGATGTTACCAATCTGAACAGGAAGCAGCTACCACTTGAGAAAAGCCACACCAGCACGAGAGCGCAGGGAAGAGCTCATGCATGTGGACAGTGGGACTGGGAGGAGGAAGCATTCCACCATGCCTTTACAGTTTTAAAAACTCAAAAATAAATAACACACACAAATAAAAGGGTTTCATCCCAGATGGAGGGAGCACAGAGTACTGTCCCGACATGACGTTCCTCCCAAAAAAGCCTTCCCTCATCAGCACCATCTAGTGGGCCTTTTTTGCATTTGGAATTGTTAATTTTCATTAAATACTTTAAAATAGCTAACTGGTTAGATTCCTGACAGTGAGCATCCTTCCACAACCTAAAATCAATAAAGTGTGAATAGGAATTAGATAACCAAGTTCCTGCTGTATTTTGTCTAGTGCTTGATTATAAATTAAAAAGATGCTATGTACCGGTTATCAAAACTTAATGTGGTTATGGGTGATGCTGGTTCCCACCACTAGAGGGAAGTCAAAAATTTTGGGTCATGACGGCAGTAAACACTTAGCTTCTTCCATGTAATGAAATGTGCAATGACATTTTTGACCAGTTGTGAAACACAACACACGAGGGAAACAGATGACCAGCGAGGACGGATGCGGACGCGAGTTATGGTACGACAATGGTTCCCCATCCACATACGTAAGACAGAGAGAGTGAGTGGAGTGCGGGCAGTCCCACGGCATGCTAAAGCACAGGAAGGAACACAAAACAGACCAAAGAGATGAGGTGGTTTGGCCTCTCAGCAGGCAGAGTTGCAGAGTTTGACATACGAAACCCATGTTAGAATGTAGCTCAGGGAGTCCACAAATGTAAAACATATGATGAGAAGATGTCATAGAACCAAAATAGTGATTAATGGCCTGAAAGTTACTTTACTTTGACATTTATCCCTCAGTATTCAAGCTTTGCAAGTGAATCAACAACTTGGAGAAGATAAACTAACTTACCTATCGGCAGCTTGAGTTTCTTGCGCAGGGAAATGCGGCGGGATCTGGACCGGGACCGCCGGTCGGTGGTGGTGCCGGAGTGGGCCGTGGTGCACTCCGAGGTGTCTTGCTCCGACTGGCTGCTGGTGTCGCTCGCAGCACTCTGAGACTTGAACATCTTCCTCCAGAAATCCTTCCTGCCCAGAAGAGCGCCCGGGATCTGTTCATCACTGCAGGGAAGGGGGAGCGATTCAGCGGGAAAGGTCGCAGAAAAACCAAAAAAAAAAAAAAAAGGTAATGACAGAAGGTGCGAGCGGCACAAGGGATTCTACACGTTCTCCAACTCTGGGTAGAGACATGATGGTTGGCCTCGACAGAGATGGTGCAATATGGGGGTGAACACTCACTGTTCGGGGGTCTGGGGGGGTCTACTGGAGATGTAGCTGCGACACTCATCTGCAGTACCGGATAAGTGACCCTTCTCCCCGGACACACCCAGCTCTGACCTGCACACAGGCACACACACCAACACACGTACAAATCTGGCCCCGCGGGATTCTTCTACTAAATATCTGTCCAGTGGATCTGAATATTTGGATCAATTTCTTAATTTTCTTTGTAGATTTGCTGCCATCTTGTGGTAAAGCTGGGGACTTTACCCTTGCATCTATAGCTAAAATTTATTCCGTTGTTTCTGTTCGAGTGTCACACAAATCGAGGCGAAAATCATTCACTCAAGCCAGAGATGCAGACAGGACAGAAAAATGAAAATAAATGGAAATAAAAAACAGGCAGCAGTGATGAGAAGCGCAGCTCTGAGTGTGAAAGTCCTCCCACTCTGGTACCTCCTGCCTCCGGGCTGCTTTGCCTCCTCCTTCTCGTCCGGTTTCTTGGCAGTGGTGATTTTCTCGGCGCTGTCCAGGAGCGCGCTCAGCGCCACCCTGCGGAACACGTTGCCATGAGCCTCCTTGATGAACTGCACCAACTGGCGGATGTCGCAGTACAGACCCTGTGCGGGAAGAGGGCGTCAAATCAGAGGGAGGCGGAAGCGGGCGAGTCGGCGTGAGAACGGGAGCTGCTTCCCTCTGTTTGCTTCGCAGGCTGTGTTTGTGAGGACGGGAGAGACAACAGCTCAGCTTTTGAGTGGGAGGCCTCTGATTCTGTGCCCGTCTTCAACCGCGTTTCATCTCCCGCCAACACGCACAAGCAGTGCCAGCTTCAGGCTCTCCGGACACCACGGTAGCTCAGAACAGTTTTTAAAGGAGAAATCAGAAATGTCTGTACACCTCAATCAGGCGTAAGCGTGAGCTTCTCGCCTTAGAATTTAACGTCAGCTCAATATGGAATACTCGACTCACACCGCAGCTGGGAATTTTGAATGTTATATAGAGAAAAAGAGCACATAGATCCTCCGATGAAGGCCAGTTCTGTAGCGTAATGAGTGCAAACGTTAGCTTGACTGATTGCAAGGGCTGAGTAAGTCATGTGATGCAGTACCAGACACCTTGAGGCAAAGTGGACAGCTTGGCTTTGCCTTTTCACAGAGGGATTCAGACTTGGACTCTACCAGGACTTGAACCATTCATGCCAGTACTGGGAACCGGTGCGATCCACAACCAATCCAAAATCAGCTTAACGTCCCAGATTTGACTCAAGCCAGACTTGGCCTGGGCCTGAACACCGAGAACTACAACTGACCCGGAAACGGTGAACGTTGGTTAGATGTGACAGTTTTGAACCAGCTGGTGAGCTGTTTTTCAAACATCTGGTCTTATTAACCAGATGTTGCTAGTAGGGGGAGAATACATTACGGCGAAATAAGTGAGGCAACAAAGAAAATAATACAGTTTAAAAATGCAACAATCTTGTCCTGGAAAGAGAAGAACCACTTTTTCCGGGATTGTTAATGTCATGTGACGCTTTCAGACAGCGTGTTCTGAAAAATGTCGCCACACGGACGGGCGATTTCAGGCACCACTCACCAGGTTTTCCGGACTGTGCAGCTCATGTGTGGTGGAGGCACAGCGGGTGATGAGGGACTTGAACATGCAGCCCACCACCACCGCCTCCATATTCTGCGCTACCGACTTGTTGTCCCCCGTGGTGAAGTTGTTCCCAAAGCCCGCCTTGTCTGGAAGCAACAGTGGAGTGGGGGAGGCCACGGATAACATGGGGGGGGGGTTGGGTTGGTTTAGTCAGCGGGGGGAGAGAACATTATTGACAGCTGATCAGATTAAGCATAAACCAGTGAGCCCGTACAACAGGGAAGGGGGGGGGG
>BJFM01003615.1:10385-25205 GCA_016586285.1 Arothron firmamentum | reverse complement strand
AAAAAAAAAAAACCCAAAACGCTGCGCCTGATTCAAAGAGGAGCCGGGATGTGTCCAGATGGCACAGCCGCATAATCCTCCATCAGAATATCAACAGGTCGTTTCGGCCGTCGGTCAAGTGGATCAGGTAAACAGGAAATGGACACGTCCGTCCCCTTTTGGATGGACTGGACACGCGAGATGAAAATGGAATATTTTACTTCTTTCATCAAAGAGAATCTATTAAGCTTTAATCAGGGGAGGTAAAACCACCTGCTTAATGGCCCATGTAAACAAGTTCCATTTTAGAAGTTATACTGGGGTATGATTTCACTATCCCAGTAAAACCAGTCCATTTAGCCGATCTGGGCCACTATAGTCAAATACTAACGAGGAATCAAAGGTACATTCAGCCCAACTCGGCTTAAATTGGCCATTTTGGGTCTGAAAGTAGTCCAAGTTGACTCAGAACATCTGATCATCCTGCATGTGGTGCATGTTAGCATTTTAGCTTCCCGCCTGTTTGAAGTGTGTGTGTGTGTGTGTGTGTGTGTGTGTGTGTGTGTGTGTGTGTCTGCTGCTGTGAGGATTCATACCACACGCGTCCGTTTTTAGAATCTTTATTTCTGTTGTCGCCACCCTGCGGGAGCATTTGTTGTCGTATACGTCTCAAACATCGGATAGGTGTGCACACATCTACACGGTTTTCTTTTTTAAATACACTTACACAGGCAAAGGGGCACTGGGAGGAGGAAGAGGAGGAGGAGGAGGAGGAGGGCGGTGAGGAAGCACAGAAAAACACAGGTGAGGGGGCAGCTGACGGCAGAGGGGTCACAACGCTGAGCAGAGAATATTCTAGAACAGGTTTTTTTTTTCATCTAAAAGCTGTAAATTGAAGGTTATTCCTCACCCTTTCAGTCACGCCAAAGGGGCCGCGACGCTGCCCTGTCCCCAGAACCCGAGCACGAGTTCCGCTCACCCAAGCCTGGAAAACACACCAAGACGGGCAAAACACAGACGAGCAGGTGGGAAAAAAAAGGCCGCGTTCGACCTTCCAGTCAAGTATCCACTTTAGCTGAGGTCAGAAAGCAGCCACAAACAGAAGAGATGTTTTAAAAATCTCTCGGGAGTTTTGTTTGTTGTTAGCCTAGCGGCATTTCGCACATTAGGGCAACAAAAAACAGCCTTGTTTTTTTTTGATAATTTGACCATGTTTGTTGTAACCTGCTGCTGGTTTGTCCATCTGTGCGTTTCTCGCACCCACGGCCGCTGAACACGCGCTTTGAACGCCGTTTGGAACGAGCGCTGGAGGATTTGTTCTCCAAACGGATCTGACGTATCTATCGTGAAGTTGCCATGCCAACAGAACACCAGCGTTGCAGCCAAAGGAATAAAAAAAAAAAAACAGAGCGAATGTTAAAACCAAAAACAGCAGCCCACTGGTTTGCGTGAAACAGAGCTTTTTCCTCTGTTCTCTGAAAATCTAGATAAAAATGCTACGCCTTTAGCGCCGGCTTGGTCAAAGCTGCAACAGTTATCCACAGGTAAGTGCTAATAAGCCACTGCAGCCACAGGAAATGTAGAAAACTGGAACTTTCACTACACGGACAGATAGAAAAAGAAGACATAATCCTTTCTCCAAGGATTCAGCACACACCAGGATTAAAACCAACCGAACAGCAAACAGGAGTTCAACCTTCTGACTGAATAAACATTAGCCTACGCGCTCGCCAGCCTCCTCGGGTGAAGACTAGTGGAGATTAGTGAGACTTCAGCACCAAACTGGCCTCAACCACCTTGGTCCGAGCAGAATGTGACGTTTTTTTTTTTTCACACTGTTAAAAAAAGGCGTACAATCATAAAACTGTCAACTCAACTCAGTCCTGACACAACAACTAAAAACGTCCACATCCGAGTGAAAAGAAGACAGGGAATGGAGACAGAACGGGGACGGTTCCGGAGTAATTCGGTTTTTACGATCCGGCTGGAGGGGTTGTTGACGGATGAAGCTACGGGTGTCGGTGGGGTCCCGGTGACCCAAGGAAAGACGATTGGTGGAAGTGGGGAATTCTTCTGCCGTGCGCTCATAAGCCCTGCTTGGCCAGAGCGGCGGTGACGTCCTGGGCCAGCGTGGAGAGCTGCGGTGACTCCAGAAGGTTGATGCTGCCGGCGGACGACAGGTGAGGGGAGGTTCCTCCCGTCCCCACCCCGGGGGAGTGGGTGACCACGATTTCAGCGCCGTGGTCCACCCGGGCTTTGGCCACTTCCCGGAACATCAGCTTGTGGTTCTCAATCTGCGGGAGACGAGCAGAGAGTCAGGACGACGGTGGCGCCGTGCTCAGAGTACGTCAGCCTTTCAGTTACCATGACGTTCCCTCCTCCGGGGGTGTGGCTGACGTTCGACAGGGAGCCCACCTTGGCGTGGGCCTTATCTTTAAAGTCCAGCTTCGCATTTTCGATGCGCACGTTGCCTCCACCTGATGGCAAGGAGCACAGTTAGACCCACATGACGTCGTCAACGCTCAGTTACCATGGCGATCCCATAGACTGCTTCGATTTTCCAACAGGTAACTGTTATTCAAAGCGACTAGCTGCTGAGCTAAGCTAACTGATCCTGTAACGATTATAAGAGCAGTTTTATCCAGAATAAGAACAAGTTTGTGTGTTTAAAGAGCAGCAACGTTGGCTAACGTGAGGTGTGTGATGAGGCCGCTCGTACCGGGTCGGTGGTGGATGTTGGACATGGAGCCACATTTGGCGGTGACGTGGCTTATGTCAACCTTCTTGGTCTGGATCTGGACCTGTGGGCAGAAGCACAAAAGGTGGCGTTGAAAGAGGCACGCCGGCCGGCCGAGGACACGTTTCCGAACCCATCGCTCACATTTCCTCCGCCTGGTGTGTGCTGCAGTTTGTCCAGGGAGCCACATTTGGCCTGAACGTGGCTGAAGTCCAGCTTGACGCTCGGAATCATGACCTGGGAACGACAGCGGTGCCGCGTTAGAGTCATACCGGGGAACGGCGGATGAGTGGAGGCGGGAGGAGTAATCCAGTCAAAGTGTCCCAGTTTTAAACCCATCATCTTTGGGGCAGAAAATAAATCTGAGCCTTTTGTTGATGCAGTTCTAATGCAGGGATAAGAGAGCACAAGCTACACTTTCACGGCTGTAATCCTGCATGTGCGCATGTTAGAGTGTAAAAACCAAAGTTGTCAGAGAGGCTGATGGCAGACAGATGAACAAATAAACCGCAGATGTTGAGCTGAGAGGAGGGGAGGAAGAGAGAGAGAGAGAAAAGAGAGAGGAAAGGCGTACATACATTGCTTCCTTTGGGCGAGTGCTTCAGATTATCCATGGAGCCGCACTTTGAGTGAACATGACTGAAGTCCAGCTTCTCGTGCAAAATTTGAACCTAAAACAAAATCGAATCCAAGAAAAAAAAAAAAAAAAAATCTATATGTGCCTCTTTAGGTGTGAAATGTGAGTTTTACATGCATGACAGTAAACAAGCATTCACAGGACGGTCACGTGAGGCTAACATGACGCTAACACGAGGGCAGACGGAACCGGGACTGGTTCTGGAAAGGTTAAATTCCCGTTTCGTGGTCTTTTTAAAGCTCGGCAGATGCAGATAACGATGCTCAAAGCAGCTGCTACAACGCGTGTGTTGGTTTAAAAAAAGACACGAAACGTCTCATCCGTCCGTCCGTCTGTCCCAGAGGAGGTCCAGGGAAGCAGCAGCCACGCCTGGAGTGTCCATTCCAGCCCGACTTCACCTGGATTCGCTTCTTTCACCTGAACGCACCCAATTTTCCCCCTCAGTAGCTGCTCCTCTCAGTGGCAGCAGCAGCAGCAAGGTCAACCAAAGTCAACCCATCTGCAATCAACCCGGGAAGGATCCGGCCCCGACGACCCGGCCTGCAATTCCTGACCGGATCATAGCCAACACACTCATCCTCTCGCGTATGCCTTCACATCTTTACGTGTTTGTTTGATGTCTCCTTTAAACTGCAGTAAATGAGACTATTTCACACCAGATCTGCTGCTTCCGTCTGCGTCGCTCGGCTTCATTAAAAATGTCTGCCCTGATGTCACATTTCTCCCCAAAGAGGATAAACGAGCCGGGAAAAGGGACAATTACTGGCTTTGTCCTCGATGTGTCACTGGGGTTAATTAAACGCCTCTGCTCCACAATCATTTGCAAATGTCTGTTGCCTTGGCGACGTTATTAAAAAAAGAGCAAACCGCAGATCTCTTACCCCCCATTTTAGTGAGGTGATATGTTCTCTTTTTCTGTCCTTGATGCAAATTCTCAATAATTAATTCCAGTTAGTCATTATTAATGCTCAAGGGTCTTGGCGGGGGGGGATCCTAAACACCCCCGGGGGGGAAACGATTCAGCGGGAATATTCTCAGAAAGAGCACCTTGTTCAGACGGTGGTGAGGAGGTGAGGTGAGGAGAAAGAAGACAGAGGGAAAGTCAGGCAGACGGGCCGGAGGGGGGCAGTGACGGAGATGACAGCAGACAGGGAGAGGGCGGCGGAGGCGGGGTTACAGGCAGGTCAGCGGGGAAGGTGGAGACAGACAACAGCCTGGAAATCAAGGCGACCTCTTTTTTCCGTCTCAATTATTTCATTTATCAAATGACCGAATAAAATATTTGGATTTTTTTCAAATTATTTATAGATCTTTTATAACTTTACATCATATTATTAAAATTAAAATAAAAAACTCATGTTGCTTTATTATGCACGGAACCAAGTTGTTCTTTACTCCCTCTTGAGGTAGATGTTGGAACTGCACAGATCTGTCGCGTAACTCAGATCAGCTTTACTAATCATTCACAGCATCAAGGTCACCTGTCCGCCTTTCGGCTGGTGCTTCAGGTTGCTGGTGGACCCGATCTTGGACTTGACATTCTTCAGGTCGGGCAGGGGCTGATTGAGAACCTTCAGCTGCCGCTGGGCGGAGGAGGGCGACTTGGGCGGGGTGCGGATCACCGCCACCTTCTTCTCCTGGAGGACGCTGAAGGACTTTGGCGTGTGGCTGCCGGGCGTGCGGGAGCCGGGGCTGCGGCAGGAGTAGCTGGGGGGCGTGCCAGGTGTGATGGCAGAGGCGGGGGTGGAGGTACCGCTGCGGAGCGATCGGGATTCTGTACCTTTGACGGGAAAAGAGACAGCAATGATGACGGCAAAGAAGAAAAGCCGTCCTGGGGTCACATGACAGACAGAAATGGAGGCGGGTCCTTCGCCAGAGACGATGATGGCGACGGTTGTAAAGACACAAAGACTCATGGAACCATAAACGCTGCACTTTAAACAAACACAGCACACACACAGGCAGCTGTGTTCATCAAATCTGCTGGCTTGTTGCTAGGAGACAGGTGCAGAGCCAACGGGAATGAGTTGACAATATCCTGAGGAGCAAGCCGGATCCCACCTGCTCCTCCGACAATGAGTCAACGTTTTCCAATGAACTTGCTGCAAAACCATCTTCTTTATGAGCATGGTTTTTTTTAAGTCCCACTCAAGAGACTGAGAGAAATGAGCCGACGATGACTAGTAAACTACTGTTGCACCAGCACGTCACATAATCATGGGCACGGCATGATGGAGACTATCAGGAGCTACTGGGTGGTCTACCTGCCATACCAGGGGTTCTCCCAGACCTGCTGTCGGCTCTGGACTGGAATGCTATTTGGAAAGAAAAATGAAGGAAACAAAGAGGGAAAGCAGGGCAGGAGGGTGCACGTTACCAGTGATAAAAGTGTGACTGTGGAGAATCAAGTGCAAGCAGGTGAAGCTGCAAACATCCGCTGATGTGTGGTTGCAGTCTTACAAGTTGGCCTAGAGGGGGTGCTGTTGTCCTCTTGTTCAGCCGCTGGTATGTGGCGTGTCAGAGACTTGGCCGGCCTGGGCAGGGATGACCTCTTCTCCGGGCTGCGGTACGTTCGCTCCTGCACCGAAACAAACGCACGCGTCAATACATCAGGCCCGTTGGGACGCAGCGGCCATGTTTCCAGCTGACCTATCAATCCCCGCTTTACCTTCTCTGCCAATTTGTTTGGCAGAGGGGGGTGACGGAAACATGCAGATGAGGAGCGGGCCCCACTGAGCTCCGCCTCCAAACCCGGGATCCGTTTAATGCTACAGGCAGAGCCGGGCCGGGGGGGATGGGTATCGGCTGCCCGGCGCTGGACTGCCATCTTTAACAGAAAGGCCCTCGTGGGGCTCTGGCAGGAAAGCATGCAGGTGAGGATGAGGAGGACGGAGGTGAAGAAGACACGAAGACGACATGAAATGCACCAACTGAAACTGCATGTTTCATTTCATTTTACCTTATGTGGAGTACTTTAAAATGATTTTAAATAATGTGACACACCTTAAAGTCAATTTGATGATTGAAAACTAACACGTTATGAAGGGATTAAAACAATCATCTTTATAAAAAAGGTCATGACGGTTAGGATGAGAGGGGAAACAGAAATGTGGCGGTGAGGATCCCTTTGCTCTCTGTCGCTTTGTCACTAAAACAGTCTCGCAATCATGTTTTTACTCACAGATTTTCTCTGTCGAGACTGAAGCGAGAAAAGAACGAAGGCATGCGAGACAAAACATTAGCATGCACACAGAGACACACGGAGACACGTGCACGACGCAGTCCCCTGATGCAACACGGAAATCTGAGGACAGAAAGGAGGCGACGGACTTACAGTGGTCCTCTCCCTGGACTGGTGGGCCACGCTGAGGGGCTGGTGGCTCTCCACACCTGGAAAAGGACACTGCTTAATGACACAAGTCAGCCAGCAGGGGGAGGAGGGCGACGTGTGAGCGCGTATTTCCACAGACAGCACACACAGACACCCAAAAACGCCCTCAGAGGGGCCCGAGAGAGAGAGAGAGAGAGAGAGAGAGAGAGAGAGAGAGAGAGAGAGAGAGAGAGAGAGAGAGAGAGAGAAAACATGTTTATGACAGCGTCAGTGAATACACACGAACACAAACATGGAGACAGGCTGGGGGGGGACTCCTCCGCGTCATCGGAGCAACCAAACACACAGCTGGTCCAATTAAAAGCCACAAAAATGAGGCCTTACGTATGGAGAAGCGGCACACGATGTTTGCCAGCTACATTGCACCCGCTGAGCCATCAATAGAGGGAGAGCAAAGACCAAAGTCAACTTTTGTCGTTTCTCGCCACAACTCGAAACACAAATTGTTTCAGCTTTGACTGAATTTCCTGGTTCGAAACCCCAGATTGGCCCGGAGGGAGTTAGAAACTGGCCGCGCTCTCTCTATCCACAGCGCGACTCCTGGTGATTGGTGTTCACCTGTGGCCTTGCGTCTAGCAGAGGCGTGAAGCAGAGCAGGCCGAGGGTGTCTGGCCGCCGCTTTGCCTACAATCTTTCGAGACGGAGAACGACTTTGGAGGGCTGACACCTTATTCTGATCAGCCCTCCTCGCTCCAACTGGCAGAGAGGAGAGACAGGATTATACCAACATGCAACCAGGTTAAATATGAAGAAGACAAAATCTGTGCTTGAGTTACACATTTACACCACAGCTTAACGTAGCGTGAATAATGCATAGTCGGAACCTTTTTTCTTCTTCATGTCCTCTTTCGGTAGATGCTGGCTGGTTCCTTTACGGAACACTTTGACCTCTGTGACGCCCGGGGGGGCCCTTCCTCTGCCAGGGGCCCGTTTTTTGGGTCTGTCTGACACAGGTGTGCTGACAGGAGGCTGTGTCTGAGGAAGCACTTCCTTTTGCTCAGGCATGATACTTTTGTCATCATCTGCAGTGGAGAGGGATTACAAGAGGGCTAACTCCCCACAGCCCTGGCTAACGGTACAAAAACATCCGCTCACGGATAACAACTTTGTAAAAATGCAGATTTTACTGTGTATAAAACCTTCCACATTGCCGGAAAGTGCATTAAATGTGACTCGGTACCTTTCCCTGATCTCCTTGGTGATGCTCTGTGAATATGCTAATGCTAGGATACAGCTTAGCCAGACCTCTGCTGTCAGAAGTGACATGTCACGCACCAAACTACAAATCTGACCATGTTTAAAAACATTAGCAGTGTTAGCAATCGGCTCTTTCTGTCAGCTACGCTGAGTATTTTCAAAGTTTTACAAGCTCTGGGTACCTTGTGAGTCCATCCAGCCACTGTCTGTGTCTATGCAGGACACATCCTGGGTGGTCTCAGTGTTCTCCGCCTCACCAGACTGGCAGAGCACATCGGAGGTTTCGTTCATCTCCTCACCAATCTCCAGATCTCTCTCCACCTTGTCCTCCACTTTCCACTTCTCCGTTTGCCCTCCCAGCTCTTCCTTCCGTGTATCCTTTTGGATTTCTACAACTTCCACGACTTTTTTCTCTCCTCGATCGTAATCAGAATATGGAGATAAGTGTGAACTATCTGTGGCGGGTTCCCCATCCTCGCCGGTGTTGGAGCTTTGACTCCATTCATCTCCCGACTTTGGGTCCTTTTCCCTCCCCGACAGCCTCACCTGCCCCTCCCCCGCATCTCTGACCTGACTCATCTGTGCTTGCTCTTTATCGGGAGGCACTGCTGGGTCCTCCATGACCTCTTGAGGTTCTTCTGCAATTTCAACCTCCTCGTCATCCGCTTCTTCCTCCACCTGCGCTTGAGGTATAATGATGACTGTGGAGGACGCAAAGGCTTTCGGTGAGAAGATATTCAGAGTCGTCTCCTGCGTCTGGATGTGTGTGTCTTTGCCGGAATCGTCAGCAACCTTTGCTTCTATTCTCGTGTCCTCGTGTTGGGTTTGTGAGTCTTTGCCTTCTTGCTTGTCCAACCCTATCTTCTCACCCTCGGGACCCATCGCTGTCTGGTCTAGAGTCACCTCCAACACTCCACCCTTTGGTGACTTTGGAGTGGTGGGAGTTGGGGGAGCTTTGTTTCCATTTTCGCTAAAAGTAAAGGAAGTGTCCGGTGGGATGGGAGAAGCCTCTCTGGAGGGGTCTTTCTCAACGTCCACCTCAGGAATGGCTTGGATCTTCAGGTCACCCGGCAGGCCGGTCTCCAAGCGGAGCTCTGTCAGTCTGTCTTTGGACGAAGCAGTTGGGATCCTGAGGCGATCAGGTTTGACTCCGACCGGAACGGCTTTCTCAAGAACGAGCGAGGGCTTCACTGGGGAATCTTTCTTTTCAAAAGTTATCTTTTGAGGGCTCCCACGAGTCATTCCTTCATGTTTTAGTTCAGAAACCTTTTCAGCTTCTTTGGTCCCAAGATCCCCCCCAACTTCACTCTCAACAGAGGGGAAGCGCTGATGCAGACAGTCGAGAGGGGAGGGCGCTACATCGGCAGGAGACGGCATGGGGCCCGAGTACTCGCTGAAGACGCAGTAGCCCTGGTCCTCAAAACGGTGTTCCCGTCCCAATCTCGATGCATCGTCACTCAAAACAAGGCTGGCCAAGGAACCCTCTGACTGTCCCAAGACATTAGAAGGCATGGATTTCCGTCTCATGTGGTCCAGATCCCTCCGCTCCGACGACGGCCGAGGCAGCGCTCCTGCCAAGTCTAACATCTCAGAGAGCGCGGGCGAATGTTCGATACTGGAAGTGTGCTTTTCGGACAGTGCCGGGGTTTCTAAATCAGTGCTGGTGTCTTCGGATGTCTCGGTGCTTGTTGGGGTGACGGAGACAGCTGGAAGAAGCTGCTGCTGGCTGGTCAAAGGCGGGGTTTCAGATTGATCAAAGCTGCCCGGGAGTGGAGGAAGAAGCCTCTCTGAGGAGGCTTTAGGATTCGCTCCAGCTGTCTGTCCTGCCAGTGACCCCACAGGAATGTTTAAGGAGAGGCTTCTTTGTGCTCTTGCTCTTTTATCAGGCTGGTCTCCAGCTTTCTGACCGGTACTTTCGCGTAATTCCTCTCCTTCGGCGCCGAGTTCATAATAACTCTGGGACGACTCTTCTTCGTGGCTCTTTGAAGATGTCTCAAAGTAGATTTTTGATCCCGTAGCACGCTCCAAATATGCACACGATGGTGCTTCAAGCTGCCTTGTAATCTCACCTTCTTCCCCTTTGTCCTTGTCCTCCTCCATGAGCCCTCCAGACGCATTCTTCGATTTCAACTCCTCCTTTTCTTCGTCCTTTTCTTTTCCTGTATTGCCCTCAGGTAGACCTTTCGCAACGGTTGCCTGCGTTTCGACGTTTCTGTTCTGCTTCCCCTGGTCATTTAAAGGGGTTCTAGACGAGTCCTTTTCCTTCAAAGAACCACAGATGGGTCCAACCGAGGAGGCTGGCTCTGCAAATCCAGCTGTTGCTCCTTGGAGTTCCAGAGGCTTCAGCTGCTCTGACACCACCTGAGGTTGATCTTCTCCCTGAGCAGGCTCCCCTAACGCCTCACTGGCAGATTCTTCTGCTTGGGCTGTGTGTTTGAAGGACACTGCACAACCTTGAGTTGAGTCACATCAGCCTACATCTTTTCTTCAAACATCCACCACAGCTAGACAGACACAGTCAAGCTAAAGCCTTCCACACAGGCAGCAGAACACGCACCGGCGTCGTTCAGAGCGGCCCACATCAGCGCAGGCTGGCCTAATGCAGCTACGGTAGCGTGCTGGGATGGATCGCATGAAAACAAAAATTGTTGTGTTCCTATTGACAAAAACGGTCATTAATCATGAAAAATCGTTTTATTTTAGGTGACCACTGTGACCTGAAGGCTTTTACTGGAATACATGCCCAATGAAAGAGTCCAAAATGGTGTTATGAGCAATAGGAAAACAGAGTTATCGTTCCAACGCCGGTGGGATGGAATGGAACCTAAAATGAGACACAAATGCTGTAGCTAGGACACACATTCCTGAGCAGCGCCTTAAGCAAATCTCACACAAATATGTGCAGCACTCGGGTCTAGGAAGCTGGACGTTGCGGCTGCAGTGTAGCTGGCAATACAAAAGTGCGCAAACGATCAACTTCGAAGCGGTTGATCGGTTGAAATGTCACCCCCACAGAAAGCAAATGAAAAAAAACAACAACAAAACAACAAAAAAGAGCAGGAATACAAACAAGAAGAACCGCGTTTTGCAGATGATATTTTTTAGGAAGTAAAGCAGAAACGATAAAGCTGCAGGGAAGCTTGAGCTGCATCACAGCTGACAGACAGGAAGAACAGGGTAGAAGAATCCAGCAGGTTTCTGCTGGAGAGGAGCTTCACAAACACACCTTTGAGGGATTGGCTGCCTTCACTTCCTCCACTGAGGGCTTCAGGGGTCTGGGCCTCCTGGCAGCCCAAATCCTGGGGCCCCGTTAAATAATCTGCCTGCTCTAAGAGCGCGTCTCCCGGCCACCCACGCGTCACTTCTTCCTCTGGAGCCTCATCCTGCCGCTGACTACTGACAACTTCAGCTTTAGCGTCTTGGAGCGGGGACAGAAGACGCACGGATGAGACGAGGACAACAGATGAGTCACAAGATGGAGATGCGTGAGACGCAAACAGCACTTCCTCGAATCCGGCTAAGGTTTCATCCTGGTTCATTTATCCTTCTTACAAAATCCAGAATGTTGAGTGAACAAAACGTTGTAACCTTATAAACAGAATTATCTGGACACCATAAAGCAGAAAAAGAACAAACTTTTAGCTTCAAATAGACAAAGAGTAGTTGATACTTCATGATGACACATTTGGGTGATTTCATGCTACATACAAGGAGCTGAAATGCTGGGAAAAAAAGTGAAAAATAAAAGAAGGAAGAAAGGAAATGGAAAAGGAGATGGTGTGAGGTGAGGAGGTGTGGGAAAGGGCTGCAGTGGCAGGGTATGTGCTGTGGCCTGGTAGCTGGTTCCGTGTGTTGGATATTGCTGCGGTTTTAGAACAGGAGGGTGCTGCTCATGCTGCAGGAGAGCCGGCGGGCAAAAGGGATGGATGTTAAACTCCACCAAGGGTCCGAAAGTTTTTCCTCATCATGCGAAAGGCTATGACTTTCCTACTTCTCTAAGCGAAAGATGAGATTGCAGCGGCTCTCACAGCCAGTTGCACTCTCACCCCCGGTGGCGTGAGTGGTCTGAGGTGTGTGTAGGTGTACCTGCTGCCACGGGCCCAGCCTGCTCAGCGGATGGAGAGGGGGGAGGGGAGGGAGGCAAATTGGCTGAGTCATCCACTGCGAAGGGAGAGAGAGAGAGAGAAAGGGAGAGGGAGAGAGAGGGGGACAGTGGGAAGACAAGACGTGGATGGGAGGAAGGACACAGCAATGCTCACAGGGTGTGTTTATGGAGGCTCTGACGACAGAAGAGATTCCCGATTACATAAAACCTGGATTTGGGAAGCTCTAAAAGTCCATTTTGGAATGTCTGGAGGCCCGGAGCGGTTATCCCCACTGACACGTGAACCAGCTGAACCCGTTAAAGTGCCTTTTGGGTGTATTGAATGTCCTTGTCTGACACAACAAATCACTTTTACCCACAGCTGAGGACCAACCGTGCACGTACACACACACACACACACACGAGCCCTCGCAAACACTCTGGAATACACGCTATGTTCATACCTGTGGCTCCAGGATGTGCAGCCGCACCGCTGTGGTATCCGTTCTCCCTGTAGGCGGAGCCGTAGGCCGAGTAGCCGTTCTCGCCGTTCTCTTGGCCGTTTGAGGACCGGTGCTCGTCTGGCTGCCGAGCGTCTGCCATGACCGCCTGCTGGGACACCGGGGGAGGGCACGGGCCACCTGTCCAGGGAGACACGAGTGGCGTCGAGTCAGAATGTGCAGCAGGGAGGAAGCGGCTCTGCGGTGCATCTGAGCCCGGGCACAGATGAGGTGCAGTTCACAAACCAAACACCAGAGGGCGGAAGATGCTACATTTTAGCGGTAAAGGCTCGGCCTTTGTCTCTGCATCTGTCCAGAAAGGACAGATTTTTACATTTCACAGTGATGCAGTTTACATATCAGGGAGCGACATTATCATTTTGGCAAACGCCCTGAAAACCAACAAGAGAGTATTAAAATAGATCAACACATTTACAGAAGGCCTCAGCTTATTGTGAAGAACATGTGAACACGCCCTTCACACCACTCCATGCTGAGGAGAGGGTAGTTACCACGGCAACTGGCACAGGTCCAGCAGATGGCTCTGACAGGTTCCCCTCGTTCAGAGATGAAAGCGGTCGGCAGCCGCAAATCAGCGCGCCACCCGACGGACGGCAGCACCTGTTAGCATCTGCTGACACTAAAAACTGCATTTTCCTCCGTCGGCGGATGCCGGCATGTTGTTCACAGAGAAACCGGTCGTCTCATTGGCTCTCTGGTCGCTCCTCATCCGTTCGCCCCGGAGCGTCGCTTCACGCTGACTCGCTCAGTTGTCCCGCTAGGCGAGCGGCGACGTTCCCAGACAGTGAGCCAGAGCTGCTGAGACGGAGGCGCTGAGCCCCGAGGAGAGGCTGGTCCCAGCTGTTGCTAAGGAAGAAAACCGGTGCTCTGGCGGTCAGACGGCGCTAACGGTGCTTTAGCACCCAAAACGCTCCCTTTTGCTTTTAGCGTCTCACGTCGGCCGCGAACCCTTTCCTCCCAACACAAAGCACGCTGAACGGACACCGCCATGTTTCATTTGTGACTGCCGGTCAGCCGTTTTCACTCATCTTTGCTTTCCTGCCACATTTTTGCCTCTTTCATAAACGGCGCAGCGTTTATGAAACGCTGCTCCCGTTTTGCTCGTTCCCACCGTGTTCCCGGCCCGCCCTGAGGGTGGAATGAGGTGTAAAAATCAAAACTGCAGCAGTGAGCCCAGAACTTCTCAGCGGGAACCATGAAAGCCTCCTGATCCCGAAGGGGTTAAACCAGCTGCACGAGGAGTCAGCGAGCGCCTGTCGAGCTCCATCACATCTCAGGACTGATGCCTCAAATTGAAAACGCCGCTTAGAGAAGGTGTGGCGGGAGGCCCGAGGCGCGCCTGTCTTCACGTCTCGCGCCCCCCACACCCACTTCACTCCACCTTTCTACCCCCACATCCCCCTTTTCTCCTCTCTCCACCCCACCCCATATCCCTTAATGTGAACCTGCCCTCCCTGTCTGCGCCCCACACCGCCGCCACCAACACCACCCTCGCCCCCTATCTGGGTCACTTATCACGCCTTCGTGGAGCGCCACTCACATCGGAATGTCACCATCCATTTAGGAGGGAGGATGGAATCCCCGGCAGCCGGGCTCAGTAGGCCAACCTGGCCTTAATCCTGTGTGTGTGTGTGTGTGTGTGTGTGTGTGTGCGTGCGCTAATAAATCTTTGTGTCGCGATGCCAAACTTGGGTCCGACATACGCGAAGGGTGCGTTTGTGACACTAAACCAGCAGCCCAGAGGACGCTCAAGGTTGCCCTGACCTGCAAACAAACCCAGGATCCAACAGGTTCAACAGACGGCGGATTATCATCCGCTGACTCGGCGTGATGTGCCGGATTGAAACAAAAACAGGCACTCGCGGCCAAGTGTGAACGACGGCGAACACGAACCTGACAAACAAAGACACACACACACAAGCATGCCAGCGAAGGCGAGAGAGGATACCGGCAGATTAAATACCGTACCGTCTGTAGTACGGGAGCACCAGGATTACGGGACTATTTCTATCTGAATTTGCTGGAATTTCCAACTCTGGATTCTAGAGTACCAGGCTGCTTCTGGGTGATTTTAGGGAGGAAAAGAAGGGATGAAGGTTGAGTTTAAATCAAAGTGAAAGCTGAGTTTTAACTCTGACGTATCCCCCCGCCACCGCCTGCATGCACGCTTTCTCTTCAGTTTAGGTTCAGCTTCCGATCTGATCAGAAGAGTCGATGCTTCGATGCTTCCTGGCACATCAGCCCGATGATCTCACTGTTCCCATGGTGATGGGG
>BJFM01003615.1:0-10333 GCA_016586285.1 Arothron firmamentum | reverse complement strand
GCAGGGCCGACTTTGACCATGTTATGGATGGATCCTGAAATAGGTCAGCAGATCCTCCAGGCGCAGCCCCCCCCCAGGGGTTCTGCTCCTAGCCGCACTGACACAAATGGATCCGAGCCATTTGGAATCATCAATACGCCGACGACCACGATCCGTTTGCACTTGCACACGAATATGATGCTGTAATACTGGACTGGAGCATCTTAAAAACAACTTTTATGTATCAGATTTTAAGCTATTTTTTTAGCGAACGACAGCCAAGTGTAACATATGTTTGAACCTATGTTATTCTGGAACTGCAATGTTTAATTGTTGGTTTATATGAAGCTTTGGCATCAGAAGAGGGTAAACTTCATGATAAAACCATACATGACACCAGTCCAAATCCTCTCTCTCCAGGGTTCCCACATGTTGCGAGCTGTGCTCACTCTCCACTGCATATCTGTGAACAGCTATGCTAATCATCTGGCTGAGTGCAGCCACTTACATGGACTCCCGGGGGGGCCGATGAGTCATGGGAAAAGTGAGTGCGAATGTCGTAGTAGAGGAGTAGAATTCGCAGATGCTTCTGCACCAGCTGGCCTCAATCCCGATCTCTTTGTTGTCATTTGCTTCTCATTCTGTTTGCCAAAGACGTACTTTTTGATTTTGATCCTGGTCTGACATATATATGTATATACCGACGTTGAACGGAAGGAGGGGCTAAAGGACATCCTCCTTCATTAGCTGGCTGTGCTAACGTTGCTGTCTGATAATGGGTTTTAAACACGCTCTTCATTAAGCATGGAATTTTACCAAGCATTACAGCTAATTTCATTATTTCCAGCTAATGCTAATTAGCAAAGGCTCTGGCTTCAATAACCAAAAAATAATAATTTACTGAAGTTTGTTTCTCTGAAATGATACTGTTGCTTTTTGTGTTTGTAGTTCAGATTTTGTCCTACTGGACTACACTGTGCTGACTGGTGTGTAGCCAGTAAAGCTAACACCGCTGGGCCTACGATCTATGACCAGGGTCACACCTCGCGGTGACCTGGCTTACATAAAACCATTTCCCCGGAGAGCAGAAGAAACTGGTGTTAGTAGCATAGCAAAACACAACTGGTAACACAACCGCAAGCATTGTTTCCTGTTAGCTTACCTAGGCTGAAAAGCTTTCTTCCGTTATGGATGACACAGGTAAATCCTGAGTCAGCCTTCTTCTCAGACCTGCACAAAAAATAGAAGAAGAGCGCATGCTAACGTCAGCAAAGTTTAGTCATTAGCTAAGGCCCACGTTCAAACAGCACAGCTAGATTAGAAGCAGATTTAAATATTTTTAATAGCAGTTAAAAAGAAACAGACAAACTCTTTTCAGTATTTCGTAATAGACGCAGCAGCTTAGCTCTGTCACCTGGATTAAAGCTAACCTCAGCGGGGCCTCGTCTGCTTTAAGCTGCAAGTGATGAGCTTAACACAACAACAAAGGAAAACCTAATCTATTCAGAGAATGTGTGCGAACATGTGCACGTGCAAAAACACACCAAATCCCACCAAATTATGTAATGCATTTCATATGCATTCTTTTCTTTGATTAAAAATGTTTTAGAGTAAAAGGAAAGTCGGGATAATTTACCACCTTTGAGATCAAAGATCCCCCCCTTTGTTTGTGGCGGAAGCTAATTAGCTTAGCACAATGAATTGGACTAGATTAGCCTGAGATGAGCTAATGAAATTTCTGTAGCTTCAGAGTAGTTTTGTTTGTGTTTTTTGACATACCTGGAAAATATTTAATCTAAATTTGCCTTTAAAAAAAAAACAAATTTGTTTTTTTATACTTGAATGAAAACCAGTAGATGTGTGCTTTATTGTTAAATCAACTGTGGAGATTAAAGTAAGTCCAAAAAGAAATCAAAGTTTCATAAACAAGGCCGCGGCATCTGCGTGCCAGCTAGACGGCCTCGAGTGCTGATCTGTTTTTAAGATTTGTCGTGTGCCGGGATTGGTCAGCTGGGGCCGAGCCAGCGGATGAGCCGAGGCCGAGACGGCAGACGAGAGTGCTCGGAGACGTCAGGAGGTTGAAGAAAAAAAAAAGACGAGAAGCATCCTGTTAACGTTAAAACAATGTGACCGTTGGGCCGTTCTGGTGCCAAAAGGGGACCCTGCCAGAGTCCACAAACAGGAAGGAGGCTGATTTATTGAGAGTGGAGGAAAAAAAAGAGGATCCAGAAAAAGATCCAGAGGGAAGCTCCTACCGCGTGTTTATTATGATGTTATTATCATTAATGTGCCCTGCGTTAAAACTGGCCACACAGTAAAAGCAGTTTCACATTGCCGAAATATTATATGTAATTTGTTCACCATTTTGAAAAACTGAAACTAGGTTGAAAAAAATTCCAAATGGAGGCGTGGCCACTGGCACATAAAGAGAAGAATTCCTTTGATCTTAAAGTGGACATCTTTGATCAGAAATAAAAACAGAAACTGAATCGGATGAACGTGTCTGTCTTTTGTTCTGGCTCAGGCAGAGAAAGAAAAGGACGGGAGTGAAAGACAGACGCGTATTTCCCCCGAATACCCAGTCGGACAATAACACTTTGTCCTCTGATCCGTTTCAGTAAATAACCCTCATCCTCACTCACATGGCAATAAATCTTTTTCTGACGCTGACTAGACAAAAAATCAATCCGTTTGTTAGCGACTGCAGATCGGTTTCACCTCGTCTGCAGTGTCTGAAGTCATTACTGGGACGACAAAAGTTCAGCTAATTTTCATCATCTTATCAGGAGAACGTCCGTCTTTACGGACAAACAGTCAGCAAAGGCTTGGGCAAACACATGGATTTGCCCCTTGATGGCAGGAAGATGACTTACGGTGCCTTTTTTTCTCTCTTTTTTCACCTCTTGACCTCTGTGGAGGACAGAGGCCAAATAGGCCAAACAGAATTAGAGGGGGAGGAAGGGACGAGTCAACGGAGGAGAGGAAGGAGGTCAGAGGCTGAGCTAATCCACAGATTTGACTTCATCATCAGAGACGACGCGGACAGGAAATGAATGTTAATCTGGCAGAGCTAAAAGGAACAATAAGATTTTGATGAATGAGGGAACTTCAAGGAAAACAGGGAGACACTTGGGAGTCGGGGGGGGTGACGCAGTTGGATTCTATCTTTTTGCCCCTCAAAATGTCAGAATTCTGGAAAATACAACTTTTAATAATCCAGAAATAAAGAGAAACAACTTGAAGCCCTCAAAAACACGGAGCTCTTCTTGTCACATGACCTGTGAGCTCTGACACGGGGACAAGGTGCTGGTCTTCGCGCCACCCCTGGGCGACAGCTGCTCTGGTTGACCATCGGCGCTCAGAAGTTGCTCCGTTGCCTCGAAGCACTGTGTGCACATTCATCAGTCAACGAGGTGAAGGATGAGAAGGTACGAAATGGACCCTGATCTGTGGAAACTGTGATGGTGACTCCAGCTGTTCTGGTCCTTCCTGGGAGGTTTTACAGCCTTTCAAATATTTGTAAACTCGAGTTTGATCCGGTTTGGATGATTTAAGTGTGTTTCTTACAGAATAGTGAAACAAATACTGGGCCAAACACGGAACCTTGGGGGATTCCAGATGTTCATTTGTTCTTTACAGGAATGCAGTAACAGGAAACTGCCACTGGGGGCCTCCAGAAGGGCCAATAAAGTCGCACTTGCAAAGGAATCAGACAGTGTCGATAATCAGACGAGGACTCATCGTCAACGACAGAGGATGGAGTTTTAGGGGTAATTTAACAAGAAACGTTCAGGAAGGAAACCACATTATGCCAGGTAGGAACATCCTGTACAAACTACACCGTGAGTAATAACTGTGTAATTACACACTAAATGACAGAAGACCAAACTAAACCAAACCATCTGGTAAATTGGTTCTGTCAGCACAAACTCTTCTGTGGCGACGTCTTCAGGGTCCAAGGACGCCATCTTGAATTTTCAACATGGTGCCTCGTTCTTGAACTCAAGGTGACAGTTTTCAGACATGAGGAATTTAGAGATTGCAGAGAATCTTTGTTATCTGAGTCCTTCAAGTTTAGCTGTGAAACAAGCTAAATATCCCCTCTAAGGGGACCTGAAGCCCACTTCCTACTCCTGGGGGGGTTGAAGGAGCCGTTCCATCACAGCAATAAACAGGAAAAGACAATAACTTCAACCAAAATGGCCTCATGATTTAGAAACATTTTGGTGACTTATATATTCCTCTTTTATTAACTATTAATTAATATGGATTATTTTACAGAGTGGAGAAGAAGGGTGACGCTGCCTCCTTTTCCTCTCATCAACTGTCTGTTACCCAAAGTTGCCTCCCAGAGAGAGACCGCCTGCCTCGGAGGGGCCCGGCAACAACCCAGACAGAAGAAAATAGATACAGACAGAGGCTGCAAACGTTAGCCTCGGATAAGCTAAGACAGAAAATCGCACAAATGAAGCACATTCATGTCACCACCAAAAGAAACATCTGATTTGTCTTTAAATGTTGGTTATTAGCCTGTTATCGTTATACTGTCACTATCAACAGACCCTCTTTCCTCACAGAATGACTGTTTGCTGTTGTCGTTTTCACTTATTTATGGAGGTTTTTCAGCTATTTTACCACAAAAGTTCCAAAATTCAGGATGGTTTTCAACAAAGTTTAACTGGTGGTTTGGGTTCGACCGGGTAAAGAAGCGGCTCCCTTTGATTTTGCTGGTTTTTGTGGTGGAATCAGTTCCGGGAGCAAACTGACAGTTTGTTCAGCATCCGACGGCGTTCCTTCTCCGGAATGTTATCATAAAGCTGGATTACTGGAGGAATGCAAATGTTTTTTAACTCATCAATGTGAGCTTGAGAAAAATCGACGTGAAATAAAAGAGGATAAATCGGAACACATCAAAGCCCGGCCAACTGACGGGAACTTGCTAAACCTGCTAACGGCAGTTAGCCGTGGTCGGCTAATATCTGTCACATAATTACTGGAATTTCAACTGGAAATGGCGCTTTTTCAGACCAAAACCCCCGATGATGTTGTTCACAATGACATCAGGGACAGTGAACTCTGAGTGAACCGTCCTCCCCCCCTCTGGCCGAAACGTCAGCCGCGTCTAGACGGGCAACATCACCGACACCAAAGCCCTTTACAAGCAGTCAGTCAGTAGCACGGACATTACTCCAGACATCCTTCACGGCTATAAAAACAGCTCCAGGCTCTTACCAGGTGAGGTCAGGCAGGTTGTTTCCTCTAGGAGGGTGCAGGTTGGGGACGGGGGCACGGCGGCGGCTTCTGCGGAAAGAGGAGACAACAACAACCATGAGACGGAGAGAGAGAGAAACAGTCGAAACAGACGACTGAGGCGTTTCACCCCGGCGAGGCACTGGCGAGCGCACCCCCTCCCACCTTCCACTGCTGGTGTACCTCCTGAGGAGGGGTGGGGGTGGATGTCTGTGCACAAGTCTACGCGTGCACAGTAACAGTGGCTGAAATGGATACCAGGCTCATCCCCCATTGTGGGGGTTCATTTCTATCCGCCATAATCTCTGCATCATCAATGAAGGACTGCATCAACCATCAGACAGTGAAGGCACCATTACTGGAGGGGGGGGGGGGGGGGGGNNGAAGGCTGAATAATCGCTCTGTGCTGGTGCTCATTTGCAGGCACGGCCAACTGCAGCAGCGGTACCGACACAAAGGCAGAGAGGGCGAACGGGGGGGGGGGCGGGGGGCTGAGACGGATGGAAAGAGACTGCAGAGGCCAGAAAAGAGACGCAAACCTAAAACGTACTAGTGCAACTGGAAACCAGTCAAAACAAAAGCCAGACGACTGTGGACCTGCAGCTACAACAATCCCCGGTGGGGGGATCCTCCATCATTAGCCTTGCTGTTTTAGCTTAGCCTTACATTTGCACTCCTGGACGCCCCCTGGAAGTCATCTTTTTTAAAAACAATATCAAGATTTTATTTATTTTTATGTCAAAATTGGATCCGATTTAATATTTAACAAAGAAGACCCAAAGTATTAGATTTTAGTAGTAGATTTGGAACCTTTTCCCTGTCCTATCACCGGCCTCCGAACCTCTTATTTATGAATGAAACAAATTAGCCCATGACAGGAAACCAATGGGACCAGTCTGATTGGAGACACTCCCTGACACGAGAGCCAAAACCTCAGAGACCTCAGGGGCTGTTGTGAGACTGGATCCATCAAACGTGCCCAAAACCACTTCAGAAATTAGAGGAAGAGACGGAAGAGAGCGGCCCAGCCGGGCACCCACATCACGTCCTCTCCTGGTCCCGTTTGCTTCCTGGAGGTGGAAGGAGACGTCGGCAGGAGACGCTAACCGCCGTCGGGCACCGGGTCAACTTTAATGAGAGCAAATGAGGCTTTTCCAAACAGTCCTGGTGTCCAAACCAAATCATTTCCAAACCCCGGTGATGATCCAGGCAGCGCCAACATTCAGGGATGGGGCTGTGAGGGGTGCAGACAGTCCTGTCATCAGCAGCCGCCATGGAGGAGGCCGGCGGACGGCTCTGATTAGAGAGCAAAGCCAGGACCAGAGCTGAGCAGCCAGCACAGACACTGTCTGATCCCCGAGCAGCCTCTGCTCCAAACTGTAGGCAGTCAAACCCCGCAGGCGCTGCTGTTTTGGTAGGCCAAAATATCCTCATTTCCATAGATTTCCCTACTTTTGTTTGGAGTTATGGTTCGATCTGACTGACTGGTCACACGTCCAGCCCCAAACCAAGACCAGGTCAGCCCCCGTGCTCCTCAAGATGGGGATTAGCTGAGCGGCTCATCGTCTGCTGCCGCTTAATCCCGCCTGAAGCTCCTCGTCCCGAATTTAGAACTGATCGAAACATTCCTCCAGCTGAAGAACTCTGTATTTTTGAGCGGGCCATGTCTGCTTCCAGCTCAGCTTTGCTGACAGACGGAGCGCAGAGCAGTTGGACACAGGCTGACTGTGGTGATTGAATAAGAGGATTGTTTTGATGTAGCGACATAATGCTATTATGCTAATTAGAAACTCCAGAACTGAGGAATTTGTTATAAACTAAAAATTGGTCAAAAAAATTGACGTACAAAGTCGCCAAACTCATCCTGATAAAAAGAAGAATGAGCAACAAATGTCAGGCAATTTCATCATTTTTGGATATTTCTCATTTAATCTTCCAAAATAAGTGGGCTAAGCACAACCTGCCGCCTGCTGCGGACAACTAAAACGTCAAACTCAAAATCAAGTTTACAGTGATGATTAGCTCCCGAGAGCTAATCACCTTTAGCGGCGCTAGTGCTAATACACTCAGACAACTCTCCCTTTGCTTTCAGGGGCAGAGAATGCTGCGACATATGTCTGTTTGGTCGTTTGTGTTCCACAAGCAGACAAACACATTTAAGACCGCGCAAATCTAATTAGCCAAAATCCGCACTGATCTGGCTGCCTGCCCGAAGGTTTGCAGCCAATCATCAGCCTCAGGCTGAGTCAGCTGACCAATGACCATCCATCAGGGGGCTATATTAATGGTCCCGATGTGGAGTCATTTCCTTTTGAGGGAGCTAAAGTCAAACCGAACCTCCCATTTTGGCTTTTCAGGGTGTTTCAATCTGCTTTCAGCATCTTTCACCCTTCGGGAGGTGAGAAGGTCAAAGGTCAAAGGCAAGCACAGCAGAGGGACAGGAACAGGAAATAAATGCGGGCTCGTCCATTTAATTGCACAATGCCTGCAGACCCGCTGATTGGCCGGGGGTCAACGCCACGTCAAGCAGCTCGCCTCGAAGGGGGCTGCATTCCGTCGCGTCCCTGGCGTGTTTACAGCCGAAGGCCACCCGTGTTTAAGCGTGTCGGACCGTCGCTCCCCTCCGAAATCCACAGAACTCAGGAAATTCCTCAAATGTGAAATATGCCTGTGAGAGAGGCCTGTTTGAAAGTGAGCAGGAAGTGTTGTTTTTTTTTTAACAGCGGGTGGAGGAGGCCTATGCTCCCACCGTGGACGGGTGTGGGGGGGGGCAGGAGGCTGTACAATTTATTTTTTACAGGTTTGAATAAATTGCTGCCTGTCTGAGCGCGTGTGGCTCCGTGTGAGCTACCGCTCGTGCGTGCATGGCTCTACGCTAACCACAGGGCGTAGCCGTGGGCTTTGAAGTCGTCCCTACGAGCTGAGCTAAACCCATACGCTGGCTACTGTTCAAGACCCTTGTTGCTACACGGAAACAAGAACACACGACATGGTTTAAACTCACAGCAGAGTCTCCAACCGACGAAGAAAGTGTCCCTGCCAGGACAGCTAAATGTAGCCGGGGCCAAAAATCCCATCCCGGAGTTGAGTGTGTTGAGTTAGCAACAGGTCAGAACTGAAAGACGGATATTTGCTAGCTAACACAAGCCAGTAACAGGCGGGGAGACATAAACAAAAGCCCAAGCGGCTAGCTGACCAGAGCTACTTCCACTTAGCATGTTTACAAATAAAAATGGGATTTATCATCCGATAATTGTTATTTTAGATGAAAACGTTTTACTGCTAGCTCTGGAGCTCATTCTCCACTTTAGAGGAATTCTGTCTGTTTATCCTTATCTAAAGCCAACGGGGCTCTGCACACAACAGAGGAAAGGTCAGAGATGATGCAGAGAAGAAAATAAAAACAAGGAACGACGGACGCAAACGCACCGTGCCACCATTTTAACGAACGAGCAGTTTAGAACTGGATGAGACTTCTGAGCTCTGTCGTCTGCTCATCACCTGCGCGAAATTAGCACCCACACGGCGCAGTGACATCTGGGCAGCGGTGGTCAGGCGAGGAGGGACCTTCAGCCACCAAAGATGAGTTTCATGAGAACGAGAGGAAGGAAGGAGGACGGAGTCAAGCCGCTGGCGACAAAACTTTAACATCAGAGAAAAGTTAGCGCTAGCGCACACACACAGACACAGATCTCATTTGCGCTTGATCGTGACGCTCAAACGTATCTGCGATACGTCACGCAAGAATGACGCCCCTTCTCGTAACCGTGGTGACAGCATCACATCAATCAACTGCTCTGAGACAGACAATGGTTTCCTGTCAGGCCTAAGGCCTTTATGTTTAGCATAAGCATTCAGATGAAGCACCTTATCTAAAAGGCAAAAGGCTAATTGGGCCCAGCCTCTGTACATACTGGGATACTAGTGGCCTTTTCCTGCAGCCACAACAATCTAACAAAATCAACTCAAAATAATTCACAGTTTCCAGAAAGCTGAAGTTAAATTTCCAATAAATCTGACAACAGGTTTGCAAAATCCAGATGTTGCAATATTTCAGACACAATGAGCCTTGTTGCGCTGCTGCGATGTTGGAGGAGAGAAGACACACGTGTCACTGAGAGGAGAGCGGACGTTTCTGGAAGTCATCAGGGTCGGGCAGGGGAGGGGCCTGCAGTCCGTACGCACACACGCACACAGGATACGCGCCGCTAACACGAGAAATAAACACTTAAAACGTGCTCCCCAAAAAAAAACCCCGTGGCAGGAAGTGGCCGTGTCCCAGCCTAGCTCGGCCCGACTCACGTTCATGCCAATAAAACTGCAAACCAGCGCCGAGAAACGGCCCAGAGTCGAGGTCAACAGCTGTCGAATCTTCTGGGGCAACTCTGCTATTGGCAGGAAACCGCCCCGCCAGGACAGCATCCACGTGTGGCTGCACTTCCACCTCCTCCTCCTCCACCTCCTCCACCCATAAACCTCCACCCCCCCCCCCCAAAAAAAAGGCAGGCTCGGAGGCGCCGGGATGAGATGATGCTGAGTTTCTGGCTGTTGCTTGTGGAAGCAAACTGCTGCAACACCGGCAATCTAAAAGAAAGGCCGTGTTATGTTTGGAGTCCTGCTCCTAAAAACGGGTCGTAAACATAGTTTTCAGAACATGTGCTAAAGCAGTCTGTTGCATCACTGGAAGCCCAGTTTAGATAATTATACGCTGGGCAGAAATATGATGTAGAGCGGGACCTAAAAAAGGTCCCGGCAACTTTCTATCAGCAGATTTATTTCAGGGAGAGAACGAGGACGAAGCCTCCTCAGCAGCGGGTCGCAGTCTGCAAGAATTAGCCTAGCTTGACAGCCTCAGGCTCTGCTTTTCGCAGCTGCTCTTTGCTGCAAAGGAATAAACTCCGACACACGTTCAACCACGACGTTAGCTTAAATTGCAGTTTAGCATCAGAGGGACAACAGATCGTTATCCTTTCCCTTCCCTCCTCCATCCACAGGAAGCATCCATCCGCTGCCTCTCGCACTCAGGGACTCCTCGGTGCTATTAGCGTAAGCGAACAGCACCACTGCGGTGAGCAGGGGCGGGGGCGGGGGGGGGGGGGGGGGG
>BJFM01003614.1:0-16788 GCA_016586285.1 Arothron firmamentum | reverse complement strand
CATGCTGGCTTTGGCTGCCACACGCCCTGATTCCACGGCCGTATTCCGTTCCCGAATACAGCCTTTTTCATGCAGTGAGGTGGGACGTGGCCCAGGCTAACCTGAGTGGAGGTTCGTACAGGGTTTTATTTTGTATTAGGAAACTGTTTGCTATTGTGTTTCATCACTGCTGATGAGAAGGTGTCACACCACTTCCTTAGGTACAGTCCTATTATGACCCAGTTAAGGGATATTGCCTCAAACTGCATGGTTACTTATGAACAGTCAGGCCATATGGCAAGGACTTAAAAAAAGGTTTCTACTGCCCAAAATTAACAGATTATATGAAGAATAAAAGATACGATGCTAAGAAAATGATAGGTGAGGTGATGTGCATTGCTGTTCCGTATTCAGTGGGACATCCCGTATATTGGGCCAAATTGATTTGTTAAATACAGGACCTCATTCGTCCTGTATATTGACTGTTCGTCCCGTATATTGACTGTTATATATGTATAGTTATATTAATCACAAATTTTCTATGTGCTGCAAAACAAAAAAAGGGGGGGGGGTGGCTGGAGTGTAGTATGGTACAGTCGGTTTGGCAAAGGTAAACATGGAAAAAAGAAAAGGAAAAGACTGCAGTTACAACAAACAATGGGAAGCAAAGAAAACATGGGTTCCCTGTCAGCAAGGACTCAAAGAAAGTCGTCTGCGAAGTGAAAATGACGTAATTCAGCACGCTTCTACACAAATGGAAGGCCACGCTGGCAAAATGTGTAAGCATTGTCAATGCAATTCTTCCTAACATCTACTGCAGAAAATGGTAAAAATCGCAGCCGGTGAGTCCTCATATGTGTACCACACGGTAAAACACGGACTGAGCTACAACAACAGACTGTCCTGTCAAGGTCAATGCTGCCTTATTTCATGATTCAAATGTTGTGAAGAAGATTCAATGGGGACGAACAAAAGCAGAGACGATTACATTTGATTATTAAATAGTCCAACTCAAGAAACATGCTGCATAGAGCTGATCAAAAATGAAATTCAAATCTGTAAACGGTGATTTGTCATGTAAGAACATCCCTCTGGCTGTGCAACGGACAAACGGGACTGGTTGCATTAATCAAGAGCAGCAAAAAGTATTCATGGAAAAAATACATTAGGTGAGCCATACTCCTTTGCATTTCATTTTTCTTTTGCTTGTTTTTTTATGTAAAGGGCCAAATAATGGTTTCTGTGAAGTTTATTTATATGAGTTTACGTATTCACACATCATTATGTAAAGTTAGCAACCCTAGTATAGCTGTGTGACATAATTGACTCATCTCCAGTGGACCTGATGGTGTAAAAAAAAAATTTGTAATATCTGTACTCTTTGAAGTTCTTTATATGAGTCACTACAAGCAGCAAATCCTCAGGAAAAATGCATAATTATGCCATTTACTTCTGGAGTCTGTGTGTCAAGTACACAGCAAAACAGGGCACTTCACGCTAACAATCTTATTCAGTCACTGTTGGCTAGTGGAGGGGCTCCCTTACCATTACATGGGCATAACACTTCACTCTATGAAACGTATAATTTACTGGGCTCGGTTTGAGACAATGCCGTGCAGTGTCTCCAAGAAGGAAATCATTAGCCGGCGTGTAGTGCAGACATTCTCTCTCCATGGAAAGCCTTCAAATGAAAATCCTGCTCCCCCCCTTTTTTTTTTTTGCTTAATTTTCCAAGTGACTTACTAAATAATTCTTCTAGCTAATTATCTTAATTAAATTGAAAGATGTAAGTTTGGAGCATTTAAGTTTTGGGGTTATTTTTTTGGTCAAGGTCTTTTTTTTTCTTCTTTTTTTGGGGTAATTTAAACACCAGCTGAAATGCCTCCACAGACAGAGTCGATATTGTTATGACCATGTTGATGACCTCCTCTTGCAGGCTGCAGTTAAGATTTAGGACACTAGAATATGGCACTGCAAGGATACTGCTCCCACAACAATTACAACATGTAGTCTTGTGTTAGAGATTATTTTTTAATGCTACACACAGATATTAAGGTGTATCCTGAATCATCATACCACCAGGACTACATCCCTCTTCAAGCTTTAAAGCAGACATGTCAAACTCAAGGCTGCAGGCCACATCCAGGACGCGGAACAATTGTATCCGGCCCGCAATTTAGTATTTCATATCTATCAGAATTGGCCCCCAGGAATTTTGAATTGATACTACAAATCTCAGACTGCATTGCAATAGCTGGAGGACAGTGCTCTGGTCCACGCCCCAACACAGTAGGTGATGCACCTTAACGTTGGATGCTTCCAACAATAAACCAAAAGAAGAAGAAGAAGCACGACTACCCTACATCCCACTTCATTGTCCACTTGAACTTTAGGCTATTGCTAACCCCAAAACATGTCCAAACAAAAGGTGAAAACAGAATGTAAGAATGTAACTTAAGACGACGCTACACAACAAAACACCAAGACAGGTACGTACAAGGATCTAAATACACAGCAGAAGCTTCACAAGGTAGAAGAGATAAAAAGAAGTCTGGTGTCACAGCAGACTATGTTTAAAAAAGCAAAATCTCAAAGTGAAGCTGCTGTTAAAGCTAGTTTTATTGATTTTTTTTATTGGCACAAGAAATCCCCAAATTGGCCAATCCATTTACAGTCGGACAGTTTATCAAGGACTGCATGATTAAAGTGTGTGAGGTCATCTGTCCAGACAAAAAGCAAGCATTCTCAAATATAAGCTTGAGCAGCAATCTACAAAACCAGCTAAAGGAAAAGGGAAAAGACTTCACTGCCGTCATCTCCAGAGTGAACTCTGATTTATGCATGAGGAACTTTTGGGAATTAAAGTAATGCACAGCACAACCACGGGGAAAGACATATTTGAACACGTGTCTTATTCTCTTGTGATTGATGTGGAAAAGGCAGCTGTGGATGTTCAAATGGAGCTGCTGGACTTCCAATTCAGTGACACATTTAAGGCAAAGTATGACTCTGTGGGTGCTACACACTTCCCCTGTTTCATTCCCGAGATGATGCCCTAACTCCGCCTACATGCTGCTCAAATGCTCAGCATGTTTGGAAGCACATACCTGTGTGAGCAACTTTTCTCTGCAATGAAAATGAACAAATCATCACAAAGGAGTCCTTCATGCTATCTTCTGAACTTTAACAGCTCAGAGCCTCACTCCAAACAGTGATGAACTGGTAGCTAAAAAAAGATGCCAAATATCTGGCTTGGGCTAATCTGCATCAGACCAGAGTAAATTTAAACGTTTGTTGCATTTTCTCCTAAAAGTTCCGAAATATTTGTAATTGATTGATTATCAGAAATATTATTGATTTTTTTAACAGCTGTTTCAAGTTTTATTATTAATTTTATTTTTAATATTGAGTTAGTTTTG
Source organism: Arothron firmamentum (assembly GCA_016586285.1). Lineage (NCBI taxonomy): Eukaryota > Metazoa > Chordata > Actinopteri > Tetraodontiformes > Tetraodontidae > Arothron > Arothron firmamentum. The sequence goes on along the minus strand of BJFM01003614.1, from coordinate 13,390 downwards.
AATTTGTAAGAAACAAACATTTTCATTTGAAATAAGTCAGCAAAAATCTTCCAATAGAGAGTGAAATAAAAAAGGCCACTGATGTGTCGTTATTTAAAATTTGTTGTCATTACTTGTTTAGTCAGTAAGCTTGGTTTAGTTCTGAATTCTTTATTATGACTTGGGAAATGTTAAAATAGAATCACATTCATGTCACATTATAAATAAATGTTTATCTTGGTTGGCCTGCGATTTACGGTCAGTTCTTATATTTGGCCCCCTCTCTGATTGAGTTTGACACTGCTTTAAAGTGGTACACATCTTGTAGTTGATATCAAATGTGACAAACATAAAACCAGCAGACCCATAATTATTGAAATGGGGCTTACTAGGCTGAAAAGTGTTATAAGTTGGGCAGAAATAATGTGCATGAACTACCAGATGACATTAAAACAATTGAGTAAAGAGGGAATGGAAATAAAATAAATCGGTCTTCATTCTGTTATAATGTCACCCCTGCAAAGTTTAGGATGGAGGCTGCATGCAAAAGCAACATCACTTCTGAGCAGGTGATTACTTCAGATCTTCATTTGATCCATACTGGCTACTACATTACTGTGAGAGCTGATTAGCCTTTGTCTTCAAAGATTTGCTCATAGCTTATTACTTCATTTCCCACTGATTTGTTCCAAGGAACCAATCAGAAGTAAAGCCATAGAAAGGATCAGCTGTATAATTACTGTAATTAAAACTGCACCAGCCAAGCAGTGCTTTGGATGCCATGATCCAGTAAGCATGGTCCCTGGGTGGTAATTACATATATACAATCCCGCCTGAGCTTTGATTAAGGGTTTGCTGCAATGGCCTTCAATTGTAGTTGTGCTACGGAAAAGACGGGGAAAGAGAAACACTTGTAAGCATGTAATTACTTTGCCCTAATATGGTGAAAGTGAAGCTGAATAAAGACAGGTTTGACATTTTCACATTAATCCAGATGCAAATAATGTAAAGATGTAATAGGTGGAAAATTGTATGCAACATTTTGAAGGATGTCTGTGAAGATGTCTCATGACCTGGATGTCTCATTCACCCGGGTCATAGTTATCCAAGGTTAGATTTTGTAGGTAACTGGACTTAGAAAGGTTGATCTTGAAGACGTTTTGCCTTCTCTCCAGAAGGCTTCTTCAGCTCTAAACTAGTTGGCAGCAGAGCTTGAAAATATAGCCCTTGTGGGCCATTACTGTGCTAATGACCTGGGTTGTCACTTGAGAGTCGTTGACAGGGTCGTTGACCTAGTTTCACTTGGGGTGCTTCCCCTTTGTCTGCTGGGTGACATGGTAATGAGTCACCAGGTGTCGTGAAACTGTGTGAACCTTAGGATTCTTGGCATTTCTAACCCCAGTTTTATCCTCTCCAGCGGGGACAAACGGAGAGATACACTTGGTGGGAAACTGATAAGATTTATTTCCAAGACCTCTGCTCTGCTAATGCAGTTGTATCTAGCTGTCAACACACTGAGACATTATAGTGCAAAATCGTTTTCAGTCCACCCAGGTCGACCCGCTTCAAACTGTCTCATAGATCATCACTGAGGAAGAACCTGAATTACATATTGGACAACCGTCCCCCATCCGTCCCCTTGCTGTCAATAAAAATGGCTTGATTTTTCCCTGCAAGCTAGACACACAACAAATACTGAGTGTGGGTTCTTAAAAGTTATGGTCAACAATAAGTCCATTTGATGAAGATGTTTCACCATAGATATATAAACTTTAATGAGTGTATCAAATCTGTCTTATGCATTATTTTTAATGGCTTTAACAATGTAATAATTTATCATCATAAAAAAGTGAATCTCACTTACGGGTCATTAATAACTATGGAGATAGTCTGGGCTGAAAACGAATCATCACTTAGATCAATTAACGAATCTACCGTACACAATTGCTTCCACCTGGAAATTGTGAATAAATTCATAAAAAGTGAGTTAGTCCAACAAATGCACTAACACAGCAATCTACAGCTTCTGGGCCTTGAATGATTAACAGTTTTTGTATCGAAAAAAGAGTCCCAACTATAAGCTTGGATGAAAGCTTCAATGTCTGTTTCAAGATAACATGTCATCAGAAAATGAAATAAAAAAAGGTTATTTCTATTTTAATTTTGTGAGAAGTTAAAATTAAAATAGATCTGATGTTACTTCGTTGCTATTTGACATTAAAATAATGTATTAGTTTTGAGAAAGTTGAGAGACTGATTTATGGTAATCACAGACACATGGATCTACGCTGCAGAGATGAAGTAATCACTGGTTCAGCACTTTATTTCATTAGGTTTAACACTGCTGGTACGTCAAGACTGAGCAGAAAAGGGTTAATCGGAAAAAAAGAGCAATTTCCCCATCCAAGTAATTAAATGTGATATTAAAGGTGCAGAATACATGTTATTCATCATACTCATCATCTACAAGACATCGTATTTCTCCTGGGTCCAGTTTGTTCCACAGTTTGAGATTATAACAGTCAACATTCTTACTGAATTTGTGATGCATATTGCTGCCTGTTTTCCATTGAGGTCAAATGAATATTTTTTTTCATGACTTCACAGGGTTATGCTAATCTTGTGCTTTTTTTTTTTTTTAAAGGTGCTGCTAATTTACACATAATAAAGATTACACACATACACACACCTACGTCAAGACAGAGCAGAAAAGAGGTAATCGGAAAAAAAGAGCAATTTCCCCACTCAAGTAATTAAATGTGATATTAAAGGTGCAGAATACATGTTATTCATCATACTCATCATCTACAAGACATCGCATTTCTCCTGGGTCCAGTTTGTTCCACAGTTTCAGATTATCACAGTTAACATTCTGACTGAATTTGTGATGCATATCTCTGCCCGTTTTCCATTGAGGTCAAATGAATATTATTTCATGACTTCACAGGGTTATGCTAATCTTGTGCTATGTTTTGTTTTTAAAAGGTGTTGCTAATTTACACATAATAAAGATTACACACACGCACGCACGCACAATCAAAATCCATCTTGCATGAATATGCTTGGTTCGTGACCGTGTGCTGTGAAAGAAACTATTCTTGAACAGTTCTCTTCAATATTACCTTGAGAGATCTCATTAGTTACCTTTTAATTGTCATCACATTTCATTAGGTGATGGCTGAGCAAAATCTGTGATAGAGAAACAGAGTATCAGAGTATTACAGAGTATTGCTTTCTGAAAGGCTCCTCATTCATTTAACAAGTGGATAATCCCATAGCAGCAGAGATAGTGTAATTAATCATTTACATACTCCCAGTGTCACCTGATAGGTCATCCTGCTGTGTTTTCCCAGAGCGCCTCTTATTAAAATGCTAATCTAAATGGCTGACCCACCATTCTGCTGAGGAAGACTACTCATAATGGCTCTTTCCCCTGCACTTCTCAATGTCCATCTCAGACCACCATAACACCATGGGCATAAAAATGGGAAACTTTCTGACACCACAGAAGCACTCCAAGTAACTAATTTATTCTGCTGTACTCCCCAGTTCTGCTGGGAAGCACATGGCTCATTAACCAAATGTGAGGTTTCTTTAACCGTTATTTCCCCTCACATCACGTCGTTATAATACCCCAGCATAGGTAACTTCATGGGGAGTGTGTAACCTGAGACACGGCGGAGATTCATCATTTTTTGTCACAGAGACAATGATCACAAAGTGTGGGAGCTGGAAAAGATATGTGGAATGTGATATCCCAATAATTTAACCAACACTCCCTCTGGGAATCATTAAGTCTCTTAACTCTGAAACTTGGCAGACTGTTGAGGGACAAAAGATTTGTGGTGCAGTGAGACTTGGGATATTTTGTTGAGGCAAACACACTGCAGCACAGATGTTTTGTTGGTTTAGCCCACATGCTGCCTTATCTGATCATTGATAGAAGTCCGCATCTCTAACTATATGTAGGTTGTCCAGCTGTGAATTAAAAAAAAGAGTCAGTTTTTCCAGTTAACCTGTTTTGTTCACTGCTCTTTCACTGTAAGGCCATTGCTTCTGAATTAATACATGTCTTCCCCCTCAGCCAAATTAGATGGATTGAAATGAGAGCACGTGAACTTTGAGAGCATTAGAATTTGTCTATCTGGCATTCACACACACAAGCAAGATTTTTTGGAGCTCCTGGTGGTGAAGTGCAGTACATTTTTGGTTGTAGGGAAAAAATATTAGACAAATAAGTTTGATGGTAAATTTATAGTATAGCGGACTCATAGACAGCACCAAACAGCAAGCCTTAAAATACACCCCGAGCAAAACAGTGCCGGTATTGTTTATGATTTATTCCTGCTAACGTTTGCAAGGATAGCATCCTTGTACTGCCTCACATTTATATTACTTATTAAATTTTGTTTCATTGTTTAAAAAAAAAGAAAAGTGACACAACAGACAGATAGCTGTCGTGTTACATAATTCTGTAACACTTATCCTTCGCTGACAGGTATGAAAGGGAGTTGTAACAATGGAGCATTTATTTCACTTAGTTCCACCAGTGGACAGGAGATGCCCCCACATGACTGAGTGGCTACTTAGCAAACCATGCATGCTGACATCAGAAGCAGGAGGTAAGCCTCTGGTATAGCTGGTAGGGATGCAGCTATAGGGCTAAAAATATGCACACACAGTCTTACAATTTAGTGCACAGCGGCAGACTAGAGATTACAAGCCTTGTTCATTTAAATACTCATGTATGAAAACTCTCCATGTGTTATGTGATGTACAAAGCTGCAGCTAGTAATTCTTCTTTGGCTTAACAAAAGCTCATGTTTTGTGTGTATGTTAAAAATGGACTTTAATTACATAATACTGTCCCTGACATATTAGTCATTAGCTCCAATGGAGCGGAGGGTAGACTAAAGAACTGAAACTAGTATGTTGTATTCAGAGACATATCCCAATGTAGCTTTGACAAAGCAACTCTCGTGCAAACAAATGGCTTGCTGTCCAGAGAGAAATTGAAAAAATAGCATTCGGATGTGATATGTCAGTATATAAATGGCTCCATGTCAGTATCATACTTCAGCCAGTATAAACTTTTTGTCAAATTTAGGCAGGATTTATAGTCAATTTCACTGTGAAAAACTGTTTCAAAATAGCTTTTTTTTTGTATATTATTATTATTATTATTATTGTTATTGTTATTGTTGTTGTTTTTGTTGTTGTTGTTGTTGTTTTTGTTGTTGTTGTTATTTTTGAATTGGCACAAATCAACTTGGTATCTTAAGTTACTGAAAACCTTCCAATAGATAAAACAGTGTGGCCGCTGTGATGGCTATGATCAATGGTTCTCTGTAGACAGCCTAAACGATTAAAAGACCTTACAGTCATAGGTTTTTAGCTTTCGCAGATTAAAGAGAAAGAAATCAAAGACAGAAAAAAGAAGATGAAGGAAAGACACATTTACACACAAAGAAATTTGCAAATACACATCACAATATATGCACACGATGTTATCCCATATATATATATATGTATATATATATATATATATATATACTGTATATATGCATATATATTGTGATGTGTAACTTTGTGTAACTATTCTCTCTATATATAGAATAGTTACACAAATGTGTTTCTGATCTGCACACAAATATCTCTAGGTTAAAATATATGTAACACAAATCCACATATGGTGTATCTACGTTAATTTCCTTTGTTATACATCATCATTGTTATACATTTATCATTTTAAAGTATTTTTAAAGTCATTATAAAATATATTTGAACCAAAATGATACTTAGAGGTTGTTACATTAATTTGGTTAAATCTTTTTGAGACTCCCCAATGAGGTTAGATCAGCCTCAATAAAGAGTAAGTGCACACACTTGTGAAACTATGTTGGCGTGAATAGCATCCTCATATAAATATAAAGTAAGTTTTTATGAATCCTTTTGTATCTTATTGAGACCCTATCTAACTCCATGTAGATGACCTTTTTTTGGTTGGGGGGGATGGGATAGGTTGCACATCGTGACCCACACTCCACACCAGTTGGTGGCGGTAATGCACCAAGATGCTGTGTGCCAACTGCCATTATAAACCCAACAAAGAAGAAGAAGACTCATGGCCAGATCGTTGTCGTGTTTTGCTCCTTGTCTGTTCTCTCCCAGAACTTTGTTCGTTCCATGTTTGCACTCTTCCCTGAGATGCGAGACCTTCCACCTGGGGATTATTGCCAATAGCCTGTGATCGACCCAGTGTGCTTCTGACCTGCCTGTTAAGTCTGTTCTTCCCTGGATTTCCTGTCAGCGCCCTGTCCCTGATACGGAATACTGGATTTCCCCCAACCTATGGACTCTTGCCCCAGATTATTTGCTTCCTGGGAGTTTTATGTTTCCTGATTTTCCTGTGCAACATTTTGTGTGAGCATATTGCATTTTCAGCACCGACAGTGCTGCCTCCCACACCAGTTCCCATGCTAGTTTCCGCGCCAGTTTCCATGCCGGTTCTGAGGACAGTGCTGCCGCCCACGCCAGTTCCCACACCGGATCCCACGCTGGTTCTGAGGACAGCACTGCTGTCTACGCTGGGCCCCATGCCAGTTCCTATGCCGGATCAAAGGTCAGCGCCGACACCCATGCCATTTCTGAGGTCAGCGCCGATGCCCACACTGGTTCCCACACCGGATCCCACGCCAGTTCTGAGAACAGCACCATCTTCCATGCTGTTTCTGAGGTCAGCGCCGATGCCCACACCGGTTCCCACACCGGATCCGAGATCCGCGCCGGCACCCACGCCAGAACCAAGGCCAGCGCCGGCACCCACGCCGCTTCTGAGGTCAGTGCCGACACCCACGCCGGTTTCCACACCAGTTCCGAGGCCAGCGCTGACGTCCAAGCCTGTTCTGAGGATAGCGCTGCTGCCCAAACTGGTTCCCATGCCAGTTCCGAGGTCAGCGCCAGCATCCACGCCAGTTCCGGGGTCACCACCGACACCCACGCCAGTTCCCACAACGTTTCTGAGGTCTGCGCGGATGCCCGTGCTGGTTCCGAGGACCGCGCAGACGCACAGGCCAGTTCCCATCACAGCTGCGAACCCAGCAGCCAAGCTTCTGACCCCTGCAGCTGAGCCTCAGATCCCTGCAACCAAGCCCCTGATCCGTGCAGCAAGGGCTGCCACTCCCTTTGTTTCTGAAGCAGCTCCCGAACCCTTGGCCCCAGCTCTCCCCGCAGTAGCTAAAGGCGTCTCCAAGACAGGAGCCTCAGTCGTCCCCGCAGGAGCTGAAGGCGCCTCTGAGACAGGAGCCCCAGCCATCCCCGCAGGAGCTGAAGGCGTCTCTGAGGCTGGAGCCTCAGCCGTTCCCACAGGAGCAGAAGGCACCTCCAAGGTCGGGGCCACAGGTGTCACTGCTGGAGCTGAACCAGACCCCGAGGTCATCACTAAATCCGTTCTCGAGCCCCAGGCGGGGACAACCCCTAAGGACACCAGTTCCGCTCCAGCTGGTCCTGCTCCTGGTCCCGCACCAGCTGGTCCTGCTCCTGGTCCCGCACCAGCTGGTCCTGTTCCTTTCCCCGCACCAGCTGGCACTGCTCCTGTTCCCGCACCAGCTGGCCCTGTTCCCATCCTTTCACCGGCTGGTCCTGCTCCTGTCCCAGCGCCAGCTGGCCCTGGTCCCGTCCCTGCACCAGCTGGTCCAGCTCCCGTCTCCGCACCAGCTGGCCCTGTTCCCGTCCTTTCACCAGCTGTTTCTGTTCCTGTGCCTGCACCAGCTGATCCAGCCTCTGCTCCCGCTGGTTCTGTTCCTTTCCCTGTGCAAGCTGGCCCTGCTCCTTCTCCAGCTGGTTCAGCTCCTGCCCCCAAACCAGCGGCTCCTGTTCCTGTTCCTGCACAAGTCGGCCCTGCTCCCATCCCTGCAGAGGCTAGTCCGGCTGCAGCGCCAGCATTTTCTTTTCCCGGCCTTGCACCAGCTGGACCTGCGCCTGTTCTCATGCCAGCTGGACCTGTCCCCGCACCCGCTGGATCTGTCCCTGTCCCCTCACCCGCTGGATCTGTCCCTGTGCCCGCACCAGCTGGGCCTGTCCCTATTCCTACATCAGCTGGTCCTACTCTTGTTCCTCCACCAGCTGATTCCGCCCCAGCTGGTTCTGTTCCTTTTCCCACTCCAGCTGGCTCTGTTCCTGTCCCAACACCAGCTGGCCCTACTCCTGCTCCAGCTGGGTCTGTCCCTGTCCCTGCTCCAGACGGCCTTAGTCCGGTTTCCCCTCCGGCGGGCCCAGTTCCCGTCTGCTCTCTATCTGGCCCTAGTCCGGCCCCCTTTCCAGGGGGCCCAGTTCCAGTCTCTGTCCCATCTGGCCCTGTTCCTGTCTCCGCACCTGCTGGTTCAGCCCCCGTCATAGCACCAGCCGGCCCTGTTCCAATTCCCGCACCAGCTGGCCCGCTCCCGTCTCCTTACCTGCTGGCTGAGTCCCTGTCCCAGCGCCAGCTGGCCCGGTTCTCGTCCCTGCACCAGCTAGCCTTCTCGCAGCTCCAGCGGGTCCGGTGTCTGTCTCTGCTCCTGAGGGCCCAGTTCCTGTCCCTGCTCCAGCTGGTTCACCTCCTGGGTCTGCTCAGACTGATTCTGCCCTAGTCCTCGCACCAGCTGGTTCAGTCCCGATCCCTGCCCCAGCTGGCTCTCCCCCTGGGTCTGCACGAGCTGGTCCCGTCCCTGTTCTTGTGCCGGCTGGACCCGCTCCTGGTCCAGCTCCTGCGCCAGAAACTCAGGCCGAGGTGGTCCCGCCGACCGACACCCCTCCTCCCGCCCTGGAAGATGGGCAGGGGGCCACCCAGAAGGCCCAGTTGGGACGTCAAGAGCCGTCCCTCAAGGGGGTGGTACTGTCACAGCTGCCGGCCTGCTCCGGCTTTCACCCTCCCCTTACCTGCTCATCTCTTTGTTTCAGCTGTGCCACATTGCCTGATCAGCCACACCTGTGACTGATCTGCCAATCAGCCACACCTGCAGTTCTAATCAGCCTCACCTGCTCCTTGTGAACTCATTTGGACAGCAATATAAACTGCAGACTGGTAGAGACTCATGGCCAGATCGTTGTCGTGTTTTGCTCATTGTCTGTTCTCTCCCAGAACTTTGTTCGTTCCATGTTTGCGCTCTTCCCCTGAGATGTGAGACCTTCCACCTGGGGATTATTGCCAATAGCCTGTGATTGACCCAGTCTGCTTCTGACCTGCCTGTTAAGTCTGTTCTTCCCTGGATTTCCTGTCAGCGCCCTGTCCCTGATACGGACTATTGGATTTCCCCCAACCTATGGACTCTCGCCCCAGATTTTTTTTCTTCCTGGGAGTTTTATGTTTCCTGGTTTTCCTGTGCAACATTTTGTGTGAGCATATTGCATTTTCTTTCTGCGCACTGTTTTTTTTGTTGAAGTTTAACAAACTCTTGGTTGGAAGTCTAAGAGCGTGCTCTGCATTTGGGTCCTCTATCCTGAACCGTGACACGACAAACTTTATAACCTGTTAAACAGCTTGCATTTGGCATATTATTCTATATTCAGACTACTTTAGAGCCATTCCTTTTGATTTATATTTTATTCAAAACAGTTTTTTTATTGAAATGTTTAGCTTCCATCCAAAGTCTTACTACAAACCCACTGTCAGTTCTAGCAGACTTAGAGGCCTGTACATGATGCTTGATAATGTAGATATGACAGTGTGATTTCTAGATACATCTAGGTTAAAAAAACAATATGATAATGGTGATGATACATAAATATTTATTCGCAGCTTCAAAATATCCATTTCTTGATTGGGCCAATCATCTTTAAAGCTGTAAAAGAAAAGTATATCTGGCTCGGCTGGAGGCTGCTGTGGAAAGGCCACTGAACTGCAGTGCTTTTAAAAGGAGATTTGCGTTAATGAGGTGAGTAATTAAGCAGACTACTGACCCCTTTGGCCCGGCTAAGCAAAGGGACCAGAGTGAAAAGGACCATGGGGCCAAATTATGCCAAGATGACTCATTAGATGAGCTTGCCTTCTCAGAAAGACCTCACTCCTCTTTCATGCTTCCATTGGTGTACAACACTGACTGACCCACACAGTTAAATATCATTATTCTTTGTGTTTTCCTAATAGTTGGATTTGATTAGATGGTTTTGCACTGTTGAGAATCGGATTGATGCTGAGTGAGGTGAAAATTCTAAGCTAAAAGAAAATGATGTAGAGGCAAGAGGTTTTCTTTCTTTTCTTTTTTCTTTTTTACTAGCACAAAGTTGCAAAAGATCAGGAAGAGAATCTGTTCGACAGACTGTCAAAGTAAAGGATAATAGAAGACAGAATCTTCGGCTGGAAATATACGACATATAAAACCTATTGACTAATTTCAGGGAGAGATTTGATCTAAATTGCTTTAGTATTGATTAATATTGATATTGATGTGGGATTCACACCTTGTAGCTGATATGAGAAAAAGAAAATAAAAGACAACACTGGAATATTGTTTTCTCTCTCTTAAATGATTATCTAGGGATGACCTAACTGGATAACCACAGGAAGACAGGAAAGCGACCACTCCAAAATAACAAATCTAGCTTATTTTTAGAATAATCATAAGCCTAAATAGCATTATTACAGAGAGTTTGATTCTAATTGTATAGTATACCCAATGAGTACATTCATTTGCAGTTCCTGTAATATTTACCTAAAAAGTTTGATATATTTATGTTACTTTATTATGTTTTTATCTTTTTCTGGTAATAAATTAAATTAGCAGCAATTGTTTTTGGCTTTTCACTGTTTGGTGAAAAGAATATAGCTCAAATGTCATGATGATCTATCTATGCTCACCAGCCTCTGACGTATCGGTTCTCTCATCACCAAGCCGGCAGTTGGATGGCAAAAATAAAAATTGATTTTTTTGTTGTTGCTGTTGTTAGTATTCATGCATTGTTGTCACGCTGCAATGCAATAAATGAATCCAGATTTGTAGATAATAATAATGTGTATATATATATGTGTGTGTGTGTGTGTGTGTGTAATAACTAATATATATATACACTGTGTATATATATATACTGTGTATGTATATATACTGTGTATGTATATATATGTTTTATTTACTCTAATTAATGGGTTCTGCAGATAGTTTCTTCTAAGAAGTTGCCAATAGTTTTTTGCTTCTATCGAACTGATTACACTTTTTTAAATTAGTGGGACTTTTTGTCTTATTTTGAGACAATGGGGCTGTTCTGAGAAAAAAAAACAAAAAAACTTTCTACTTGACTATATATCATCGAAATGAATAAAGAAAGGGCTAATCTGAGGTTTGATTAGTCATTTATCTATTGATCCCCAGTTTGTGTTACCTAAAGCTTTATTCCAGGACATGTGCTGTCTTATTTGAAGACCTTTCACATCTCATTCTCAAGGCTTTTTTGATTTAAAAAAAAACAAAAACCCGCTTGAGTCAAGTCACAGGTTTTATTGCTGAGCCTGGATTGTCCCTGCAAGGTGTTAACTTATTAACCTCTGAGGATGTGAGTAGTTTGAATCACAGTGGCTGAATTGAAGCACTTATCTTCTATGATCTGAATGATGGAGACTTTACACCTACACACAGCTAGACTGTTGTAGGACCACACTGCTCTCCTAATTGTAGAGTGTGCAAACACTAAATCCCATGTAATTGACTGTTCAAATACGGACAAAGGACTTTTCCTTCAGATGATTTTTGGGAGAATGTCGCTCCATGCATGGCAGCCAGAAAAAAAGGGGGAGGGACCCTTAAAAACTGTTTTCTCATCATGCTGGTCATGAATGTCCAAAAAGATCTTCTATTTTCAGATCTGCTTCAAATGACAGGTAATATGATGTCACACCTTCTTTCTGCATTTTTTAGCACTCTAAATCTTCATCATGTCATCCTGTCGTGTTCTTTCACAATTAAAAACATATAAATAACTGTATTGAAGCTCACATAAGTCATCTTGTTACAACATAAAGCAGCTGCTACATTAATAAACAGGTATAATAAGTTTCACAGAGATTTCAATATAAAAAAAAACTTTGAAAAAAGAGTCAGTTACAATTAATCATAAAATAGATGTTCACCATTTAAATTAGTTGATAAAGTATTGTAATTTTAACTAGCCATTCTAGATCTCTTAATGGCCTGTTCACAGGCCATTAAATATGTTTGTACACTACATATCTGCATGTATTTGCATCACATGTCCTGTGTTAAAGGCAAAGGCACCCGCACCTTTCTACTCATGATGTTGTATGTGCAGTGGAGACACCACTGCATATGGAAATGGGTTTGACAGACCTATTACAGTCCATCCTTACTAGCCACCGCCACTGGTCAGATTTGGGATCTAAGCAGATATCTACAGTATATGGAGGTCTCCCTACCCCAAAATCAAAAAATACCATTTTCTTATTCCCTTTTCTGCCTGTAGCTGATTCTCCGCCCGCCTTAGCAATACATAGCTTTTGTGCACGGATTGTGGGGTTCTATGGACAGGGCGTGTTTTGTGTAGAGGAAAAAGCGGCTGTAAGCATACATGGACACTGGTTTTAACCAGTTCTTTGAGGGGCAGTAACATCCATAATCTAATCTTGAATGAATTATCAATGTATGATGCCACAAATAGAGTGGCTGAACTTAGCCATTTAACTTAACATATAACAGTGTAGTGTAAATGTAGAACAAGGTGAGATGCAAAGGTGTCTCAAGAATGGCACTGCATGCTAACAAGAGTGTCATTGATCTTTACAGCAGCTTGAGACAGATTGTCTCTACTGCCTGCCTGCTGGGTGCCATAATACCAGGAGAGTGCTATTCACCATCTTGGACAAGAGGCATAATGTCAAAGCAGTCAGCATGTGATAAAGAGCAGATGAAAGGCAAAGGCATGTTTTGAATCAAGCCGATGTGAAAGCATTTACCATATTAACAGCTTAAGCAGCTCTGAAATCTACCCCTTTATATTTTCAGCACCTGCATCCGTGACCCAGCATACTGCAGTGCAGCTTAGACTGTTTGCGCAAAGTGTGTGTCCTCAAGCAGCAGACAATGTATGCATGCCACATAGGAGGGACTAGCTGATATCAGAAAATGGACTTTTGAGGTGCTGAAAAAAAAAAAAAGCTAAAAGTAAAAAGCCCTGTCTTTATTAAAGCCATTTTTATTGAACCTTCCAGAAACATTAAGCACAGACAAAGGGGCACTGAGAAGGTATAATCATGGCGATGACCTGATTCTGTCAAAATGTTACCTTACAGAGTCCCTGCTTTTTTTCTGTGGGTCTTTTTTGTCTGGATCTTCTGTGAGGATCTATCAGCTCATTACACCATGATGCTCCCTCAGTGAGTTAATGTATGGTTATGTGTTATGAATAATTATTTGTGTATATATATATA